>OX376700.1:7461575-7500307 GCA_947389925.1 Coelopa pilipes
TGTTGGTGTTGTAGTAGTTGTTGTTGGTTTTGATAGTTTTCTTGTTGCAGATAGTTATGATTATTGATGTCGTTGTTGTTGGTGACGTTGTTTCTGTTGTTGTCGTTGTTCTTGTAGTTGTTGTTGTAGTTGTACTTTTCGTCGTCTTTGTTCCATTGCCTTCCCCGTCGTTGCTCTTTTGTTGTTGTTCTTCTGTCGTTGTTGTTGCTGTCGTCGTTCCTGATGATGCGGTCGCCTCTGCTGCTGCCACCGAAGTTATTGGCTCTGCCTCTGCCTCTGCCGCCACCCCGCCGCCGCTGTCGTTGATGATGCGGCCTCCCGCACTCTTTATTGGGATTGCGACGTTTTCCACTCGGCACATGGAGCCACGCCGACACCAACTAAACACATGCACACCCTCTCACACACTCGCAAACACTCCCTCGAACCCCCACAGACACCCACTCACGCCTGACACACATCATCACTGAGTCACACACACACACACAGCCACACTCACACCGACGCCGCAATATATCCACTTACTTAGGAGAAGTTTTAAACTCTCAGGATCCGGCAGCAGCCTGGATTTGCTTCAAGCACAGTGGGCAGGATTTAGAAATATTAGAGAGCATTATTGTTTTTGAAATTATATTTTCTTCGTACGTTTATTGTTTATATTTAGAATAACTCTACTTTTTAATAGACAGCCGTTTTCGCTACGATTTCTTGCAATAAAGTCGAAAAATTCTGTTGTTTTGATGTTTTAAAAAATAGTAGGAAGAAATTTGCAAAATAAAATTGATTTCTTTTTCGTATTATTGGCTCATAATTAAATTCAATTAATTTCTTATTAACAGTTAGGAATGTTGTATATGATATGAAATACTTATTACTTTTGAGATTTTGTTTAGTATTTTCAATAAAATCCAATTTACTCGAAAATCTCTCTAATCTCCTTGTCCTCTAGTTCTGTGTTTTCTTTATTAATTTAAGTCTTGTCTTCTATAGCTTTTTATTTTTGTGAATTTCTCGAAAGTATTTTCCGTCAACTTTTCAACCGAATTTTCCTTTCGACTTTGCCGCATTTCCGACCGCAATTTCCCCTCGCCCTCAAATTATTCATCCTCCCGAAACCATAATTTTCTTCGTAATTTCTCTCGCATTCACATCGTTCATTATTATTCATTTACGAAAATTTCACTCCGTATTCGGTCTCTTCCCGGCTTCCTCTCGCTGCTTCCTGAGTCGGTTGGTCTCCATTTTCCATCTGGTCTGGTCGGTTCGGGTCTGGCCTGGTCCTCTGGTCGCCTCTGTTTAGTTCCCTTTTAGTTCTTCCCTATTCCGTTTCCTCTTCATCTCCCGCTCCCGCTCCTCCTTCCGACCCCTCTGCCGCCTCTAATTTGACTCCCGACCTTTTTCTCCGTCCACGACTTCACTCCCACGTCACGCTCCCAAACGTAATTTTTCATGCCTCCCTCTCTTCCTCCGCTGCTTCCTCCTCCTTGTCCTCCTCGTCCTCGACTCCTTCTCCTTCGCCCGCTTCTTGCAAATCACTTTTAATTCTCCACTCAACATGTTTATCTCGCCAGCCAGTGTCCTGTGGAGGGAGACCACGTGATTCCAAGTCTCCAGACGCAAGAGACAGATCGACGGAGGGACAGAGAGGGAGAGATAGTGATTGTGTGTGCGAGTGAGAGGTGGCGAGCGTGCGAGCGACTGATGCAAGCTGTGTTTTCCCGCAAGATGATGAATTCGGCACTGCGGCAGCCCTGGCGCTGTGGTTGCCGGGACCCGTGGCTGATTTTTAGCTGTCTTAAATTTCCACATTATCATATGCAAAACAATGCATAACAAAAATTATTATTATGAATAAAATGTGTTTGAAGTCATCGTCATTTATACATATATATTGTCACATAATAATATTGTGAATTTTCTATTATTCCGAGAAATACTTATTATTTCTTAATGTCATCGATTTTTCAATGCTTTAATTGATTTTTAATATTCGATTTTTATAATACTTTTTATTTTCTTCGTCTGGATTTTTCGGGAATTCATTGATTTTCAAATATCATGGTAAAAATATTCATCAAAAAAATGAATATAGAAAATATATTTTCAATTATGTTCACATATAGGGATTTGGGGAAGTTCAAATAATTATAATACTTTTTCTAATATAATTATTGTCAATAGCTTCAATATAGTTTTATTTTGTTCAGTATTCTACGTATATCTAATATGTGAATTTAACTGAAAAAATACGTTTTTCTTTTTTGTTAATTTTTTTGTGTTTTTATACAGAACTGTTTTTGGGTTTTCTTTCATTTTACAAATTTTTTATTGTTTGCAGGCATTTCTAACATTTCCATAGAAGAAAACTAAATACATTTTCAATGCTTGTTTATTTCCATTTCGTACCAACATCGCTCGGCTTGTTCGGGAATTCGTGGATTTTCAAATAAAATACAGCGATTCCACCCAGTTCACGAAGGCTGTGGCTGGACTACACACGTGCCTGGATCACTGGTAGTTCACGCCGTACTCGGCGAGGACCGCGCTGCCGGGGCCCTGGGGCGGCTGCTGGCCCGGCTGCTGGTCGCCGCGGTGCATGCCCAGGAGGAGGCGGTGGCGCCGGTGCATCGACTTGAGCCGGTTCATGCGGCGCTTCAGGTTGCAGTAGACGGGGCAGCAGTCGGGGAACGGCTTGTACATGAGCTCCTCCTCGTCGCCCTGCACGCACTGGTCCGTCAGGATGTCCAGGCAGCTGCGGGAGAGGCGGAGAGAATCGAGAATGTGAGAAACGAACGAACCGACGGGGCCGGGCCGGGGCGGTAGGAGCAGGAGGGGTGGCGGAGGGTGGGGTTCGCTAGTGACTAAAACTAAAATAACTACTCGTTGGGCCTAGACATCTTTTCCAGAACGAAAAAGGATCTGGACCGTGCTATTAACTGATTGTTCTCGCAGAAGAGGTTCGAGCAGAGCGAGAGCAGGATCAGGCGGCGCGGCAGGTACTTCGACTGCTCCCACACGCAGCGGCGGTAGGTTCCTAAAAGCAATGTTAAAAGTCACAATTAGTTTGAAAAGTCGATGAGAATTCGTGGAGAGAGGTCTGGCCTTACTGAGCACCGAGTTGTTCTCCTCGCTGGAGTCGTAGGAGAGGCCGACGGCGCCCCCGGCGATCGCCAGCAGCAGCAGCAGTTGCGTCAGGGTTGCCATCCTACTGTTTTGCATCTTTCTTTTTAAAAAGCTCGGGATATTGTTTTTAATATTTTGCGCTATTGCTTGGTTTCACGTGGAATTTGAATTCCCAATAATTTTCTTATATTTGTCGTTATAAATTTGTGTTAAATTTACATACAAATTTATTTTAATTATTTTATCCTAAGAAATAAACTTCAATATTAACCTGTATTATAATTTAAGTTTCATTAAATTTGGTGTTTTTAATGTGAAAATATATATATATATTGTTTTACTTTACATATGTTTATATTATATATAAATAAATGTATATATTCATTTATATTGATGAATTGTAATTTTTGATTTATAATAAATATTTCTATTTTTGAAATACTTTTATTTTTCTGATTTATATATACTGATATTTTCTTAATTTATAGGGGATATTTGTATTTATCGATGTATTATTTGATGTTATTGATTGATTGATTATTTATTGATATATTGTATTATTAATTTTATTTCCCTAATTAATATTACAAATGTTTCTTTTCTTGTTATATATTAAACATTTATATTTACATGAGTTATATTATCTATTATATTTTTTTAATTTAAAATTGTTCTGTGGTTTTGTTTTGTCTTAAATATTTCTGCATTTATATCTTGTATTTGATGAGTTATATTTCTTCTTGGTTTATATTATATTGATGCTCCTGATGTTTGTCAATATTGAATGAATATATTTTAACTATTCTTTTTATCCAGTACTGCTGCGAATATGTTTAGTGTTTAGTTTAGTATTTTGATTCTTGTCGGTGATTTAGATCCAGAGTTCTTCCCACTCCTGCCTCTCTGAGTCGGCGGCTCTTACTAAGCTCGGTGCGTCGACGGGCGTTCGTTTTGTCAGACCGACGCCGACTCGACCCGACTCGAGCCGACTCGAGTCACCTTCGGCCGGCTCCGGGCACCCCTCGCGGCCACACCTCGGGTGGCCACTCGTGGTCGGCACGACATAGATTGAAGTTAATTGGGATTTTATGCGCATCAGTGATTTGAACGTGAGACTGCGAGGGTGGGACACGAGGAGATTCGCGAACGGGTCGCCGGGCGGGTCGCGGGTGGTGCCGGGCGGTCGTCGTGTAGTTTTTGCAATTTAATCTGTCCTTTTTTAAATCCATCGTTTGCCGCATCGGAGACGTGAATCGAAAAGAAGACATGGATACAAAAGAAAAATAAAAAAATTTAAAAAAAAATGTTGCAAAAACTATTAAATATTACAAAAAGTAACAAATATGAACAAAATTATAAAATTTGAAACAAACAATAATATATGAGGAAAATATAATAAAAAATGGCAAATTATTGCAATAATTATAATATGTGAGAAAAATTCTAAAATATAACAAGACTATAAACAAACAAATAAAAATACCACCAAAATAAAAAATAGGTGAAAAATAATCAAATACAAGAAAATTTACTAAATATGTCAAAAATAATTAAATTAAGAGAAACGTACAAAATATGACAGAAAAGACAAATTAAAAAAACACGATAAAAATACTAAAATACGGAAAAAATATCAAATTCGACAAAAAAATTAAAATGCGAGATAAATAAAAAAAGCCAACAAAAATAATAAAATGCGACAAAAATATTGAAAAGCGAGAAAGATAATAAAACACGCAAAGAACCGTAAAATGGATGATATCAAAAATAATTATAAAAATACATCAATTTTTTTTAAACTTCAAATAATCCTTGACTTTATGTTCAACTATTCATAGTCGGCCAATTAAAATTCCATGAAATTTATGTCGGCAATGGTTGCTCTGCATTAATATCACTTTATTGAAAAATCACCGATGTTTCCTCGATGTCACTATGCACGCACTCTTTCTAAAAAAGCATAAAAATCCCGTATTATTTATTCCTCAATTTGGGAGAAAACTGAATTGAAATGTTTGTATGTTTTATCGCCATGTCCTGTTTTTGTCGCCTGCACTGTGGATGTTTTGCTCGATTTTCCCCGAACTGTCAACTGTCAATTTCGCCCTGGGCGACTACAATAATAATAAAGACAACAAAGCTTCAACAACAACAACAAACACAACAACAACAATAAAAGCAACAACATCCACAATCAGAATAACTTTCGCTAAATTCACCACATACGATTTCCAAATTTTCAAAACAATAGCAAGAGAAACAACAGAAACCAAAACAACAACAACAACAACAGAAAAAGAAACAACAAAACAACAACAAAAACACCGACAAAAACAATAACAACAACAACAACTAGAAGCGAGCAATTTTCACACCATTTCAATTTGCGGATTCAGGGAATCAATTTTGTTGTTGTTTGTTTATTTTTTCAGGCACATGAGGTCGATGTTGGAGGGTGATTTGTACACTGTTGTTGTTGTTGTTTTTGTTTTCTTCCTGTAGTTGTTTACAACAATTGCACTTGACACTCAATAAATTTAGAGCACGACATTTTCGCTGATTAAGGGTTCACCTAATGTTGCTCTTGTTGCTGCTTCCATGGCAGTTCTGGTTGTTTATTTAATTTACACAAAAATCAGCAAATGCCTGTCTTTATATAAATATAAATTTGCGTTGATTTAAAAAAAATACAAAAGAAAATATTGCGCAAAATAAGAAGTTGTTTCAATACTTTTCAAATTATATTTTTTGTCAATTGAATTGATTTCTTCGAGTTAGAAATGCCATTTAATAATTTGTAATTTTATTACAGTTCTCTTCTTATTTGAAGTTTAAAATTATGCACTAAAATCTGAATTAAGTTTATGAGGTCTTTAGTTCTCAAAGAAAAAATTCATTCTCCTTGTTGACGCGTCTTCGTATTGACAGGTCGCAGTCATCGACATCGCCGTGACCTCTGACGTTTTCTTCCTCGCTCGATCTCTCCCTCTTCCCTCCCTCTCCCTCTTTCTCTTTGGTCCCCCACTTGGCTTCGGGATTTCCTGCCGCATCCTCCGGAATTAACTTGATTTTCTTCGCTTGACGGCATTTTAATCGCGATTCCTTTGAAACGGCAACCCGGGGACCCTTCCATTGTTTACCGTTAACATATTTAAAATGCATGAAACCCCCATCTCCCCCCCCCCTCTCTCGCTCTCACCCCATCTCTTCCTTCGTCTCGCGTCGCTCGTAAAGAGCTTGTTAAATTTAATAAATAATTCAGTCAACGGCAGCGCCGAGCGGGGCGGCTCCAGATGATCAGCGAATGAGTGAGCGAGACGGACAACGAAACCGCGACAGAGACAGAGACAGAGGGAGAGAGGTAGAGAGAGAGGGAGAGAAAGAGAGATTGTATAGTGAAAATTTTCATATTCATCTGCATGTCGAATGAAATTAAGTTTTAATATTTATCATGTCAATTTAATTAAAACTCCACGGCAGCAACAGAGACAAATGCAACAACAACAACATCGGGAATCACTTTCATAGCATGCCGTCCCTTTCACTCAGCACACACCTCGTGGTCATAGCCTCCGACTCTCCGGAAGGTAAACAAGCGGAGGCCACAGAGAATCGAAGGCGGTGGAGCCTCGAGGACTTCGAAGGAGGTGGATCGAGGGAGGGGGCGACGGCGGGAGGGGGTTGCGGGAAGTTCGAGAGGCCGTGGGCCAACGGTCAATGGCCCCAGGTCTCGGGGAATGCACAAGATTAAATGGAAAATTAAGTAGAAAATTAGATTAAAATTAGATAGAAAATGCAAGTAAAAAAGTGTGAAAAAAAGCAACATTTTCTAGCAAAATATATTTAAATTTCCATTGTGGTCGAACCTCCGGAAATGCTCCATAACCAAAAATAACAACCACAATTCCTCTTCCATGGGCCCAAAACAAAAAAATAAAAACACCTATTTCCAATAAATCTCCACTTTCAAAACTCCGTGCAATTTTTCATTAAATGCCTCCGTGAGACATTTTTGTTGGTTTCTGTTCGCTTGGTTTTTTTGGGCAAAAGTTCGGACAACTTCCTACTCTTGCATTAACTGGAATTTGCCACGTTTCGACACCGAGGGTCTCGGCCACCAGCACAGAGGCTGCGGCTCCTCCCGCCCTCTCCCTGGGCGCCCCTTTTGGCTGCCAATCCACCGCCTTTAACTCCTTTCCGGCGTGATTTTCGCTCCCATTCACTACTTTTCCTGCATATATTTCTGCTTCCTTTCCATACCTTTAGCATGGGTTTCTTTTTCCAATTTGCACTCTCATTTTAATTTTACATTGGATTTTCTAACTTTGAAATTCCCGATTTACTAAATTTTTTCCAAAAAATAGGGTCACTAACTTTTTACTCCACGAAATTCTTTTAAACTGATCTTTGTTATATTTTTTATTTGTTGTTTTTTATGAATTTCTATTTTTGAGAATGAAAGCGTTTTAATACCCTTTTAATACGCTTCCCTTTAATATTTCTACCATATTTATTTTTTATTCTCCTGTATTTTCCGTTTTAGCCAATCTGTAATAATGCTTTTTAGTCCATTATACATTTTTTCGCCATACTTTTTAAATACTTTATCTACTTTGCTTTGAATTCTCTTTTTCCCGTGATTTTTTTAAAATGTTTAATCCCCGTTTTGTTTGTTGTTTTGCGCAGCTCGGTGTTAAAATAGTGTCAAGTGCAGGGTTTTCTTGCTCGCTACCAAAATGAAAAACTTTCTGAACCAGCGCACAATTACGACCTCTTATTCTATATCCCCATCTCACTCTCTCTCTCCCTCCACTCGCTGACATGTGACTCATGCTGACGGTTCCTGCTGGGGTGGCCGGCTTTCATTTTCCCGGCCACTCATTAGCGCGAAGACCACCGGCGAACAACAACTACAAAAACAACATATAAAACTACAAAAACAACGACCAAAAATACAACAACAAACACATGCATACAACAAAAATACACCGTACAGCAAAAATAAAATCATTGGAGGAATAACCAAAAATGAATTTGAGGGAAAAGGAGAAGTTTTCAAAAATTCGTCGAACAAAGTTAGACGTCGACTACGGGTTATGTTGTGTTGGTGTTGTGCCAATGTGTGTGTGTGAGTGTGAGTATGTAGTGGAGTGGGTGTGGTGGAGAGAAAGAGAAAGAAGAGACTTTCGTGCATTGACCACCCACATCGTTCTCGATTAATATTCTTCCATTCTCCTCTTCCTATGGATTTTTACGAAATTCTCTCTTATTGATCAAGAAAAATTTTCTTTCTGCAGATTTTCGGGCAATTCTGTTCTCATGATTTTTTTTGAAATTCACTCTTTATAGAGTTTTAGGAAATTCTCTCTTCATGCATTTTTACGAAGTTCTCTCTCTGCACGGATCTTCATGAAATTCGTTTTTATGAAATTTACCACTACATTTTCTCGTTATGGACTTTCACGAAATTTTCTCTCTCGTGTATTTTGATGCAATATTATCTCTGGAAATTTCACCAAATTCCCTTTCGTATCTTGTCACAAAATCGAGCGAATTATTTTCTCTTTCGGCACATGCACCTAATTAACTTGACACGACATTAGTGCATCCATCCCTTCGCCTAATCACGGAGTTGCCATCGCGGTTGAACCTCGGAGGTGCCCAGGCGGCTTTGGTAACCAGTGTTGCCGCTGCATCGCCGTCGGCAAATTAATTAGTGATCGCTTATCGCCCGGGAAAAACACGCTGTGAAATAGAGTTCAAGCGTTGATGGGATTCACTTTTTATTCGAATTTTTTTTGAAATAAAATAAAAGAAGATAATTTTTTATTTTTATATTATTTTTTTTTTACTTATAGGTTTGGATATGATTAAAGAAAAATAAAAATGAATAATTCTAATAAATTTTTTATTTTTATTACTTTTATTATTTTTGTCTACTCATTAAAGATTTTTGCATTAATTTGTATATTTTATATTTATATTTTGAACATTTTTTTTTATTATATTTTTACTACTCATTATAGGTTTTTGAATTATTTTTTCTGATTATATGATAAATATATTGATATAATTTTGTGCTTGATTTATTGATAATTATTTCTATTCTAAAATGGATTTTGTTTAATATTTCCTCTTTAATATTTCTATTATAAAAGAGAAAGAAGGAGAAAAGATTTTTGAATTATTTTTCCTTTGACTCTCTAATCCTTTGGCGATCCACTGTCGCCGTCTCCCCCCGCCTCCCACGCCCTCGGCCCGATCCGCTTCGGCGGATTCCGACTTGGGCCCGACCTCAATTTACTGCAATTTATTCGCGCACTGCAGGGAGCGCACCGAGGACCCGAGTGAGTGGGGGGGGGGGGGGCGAATGAAAGGGAGTGAGTGCGACAGAACGCGCTCCGAGGTCAAAGGTTGCAATGTGCTAATTAATTCCAATTAATTTGCTGTCCATCCGACCACAAGCGCCACAGAGACAAATGAATGCGAGTGCGAGTGCGTTCGTACTTCATTTGAAGTGCATTCGTGGAGCGTGGAGCGAAACGAGCAACACTGGTCGCCAGAGTGCGTCGGTTCTATTTTTAGAAAAATTCGTTGGGCATTAATTTAGAACGCCTTAAACGACTCCAACTCCCAGCTCCCAACTCAATTGTCCGCGCAGAGATGGCGACAATTACAGGGTGTCAATTGTAATTGAAGGGCTGGTTAATTGCTCAATTAACAGCAGCAGCAGCAGCAGCAACAACAACAATTCCCACACTCACTTTTCGCTCGCCCTCCCTCTCTTTGTTGGCCAAAAGAAAACGAAAAAATAACCGATCCCTAAGGAGCAAAAACATTTCAATTAAAATCATTTTCCCTCACGATCGAGCGATTTTTACGAGTTTCGACTTTCTGTGTTTTCCACTACTCAAATTTTATTATTACTCATCATATTTCTTTGCTTTTTTCATACTTCTTCATGCTTTTTCACTACTTTTTCACTACTTTTTCACTACTTCTCACTACTTTTTCACTCCCTTTTCTCACTCGCCGTTGTCCCTTCATTTTTTCACCCTTTCCCTCAGCTTGTTCGCCATTTTGTTCAGATCGCGATAAAATGCACGCCGCGACTCGTCATAAAAACTAATGATGACCTCGGGCTCACATCAGAAATCAATTTGTTCCGCAGCGACCTCTCTTTTCTCCCCCCTCCCTCCGCCGGCTCCCCTTTTCCACTTCCCTTCCGGCTGACTGTTTTCCCCCCTGCCAACCCTCATCGTCAGGCGATTCTGCCACGAAGCTCTCGGAATCCACCGCGAGCTTCGGGCCTCCGAAAAGTGGGCTGCGGCAGTCGCAAAAAATAGGAGTGGAGGAGGCGGCGGAAGGGTAGCAGAAGGTAGTACATGCTAGTAATGGTGTAGGATTGTGGGCGTGTTCTAGTGGAAGGCCATGCATTACGAGGAAACGCCTGCGGTGCCTCGTAATATCTCCATTCCAGCCCGCCCTCAAAGCAAGTCATCAAAGGCTTTCCATGAAGGGATAGGCATGGACTTGAATTATGGAAAGCCTCTCTTGAAAATCCCTCATGGGTCCGAAAAATAAAACTTATTCTCCCCATGCCGTTCCAAATCCTCTGCGATTCTTAATTGCAAATGTTCTTTTATTTAAATTCATCCACTCTATTTTCCATAGTTCAAATTTCCAATATGTCTTAAGGACATCGATAGATATATTAATTGTATTCGATCATTCCAACTCGTCTTCTATGTACGAGTCTTCTGTTGTGTGCTGCGCACACAAGGTTGTTGAATTGACCGAAGGCCCTGGCGTCGAGACTACTGAGGGCTCCGTTCCCTCCCCAGGATTCCCTGGTTCTACTTTAGGAGTCGTCGTCGGCTCCCAGACATCTGGAGGCTCCCTCGAATCGTCTGTCCTGACACCAGGAGGTTGCGTTGGCTCCGGTTCCGCGAACGCTGGAGGATCTGTTGGCAAGGGTTCCCAGACATCGGTTGGCTGCAGATCACCGACATCTGGAGGCTCCGTTGAATCCTCTGCCCAGACACCAGGAGGTTCCGTTGGCTCCGGATTCCAGATACCTGGAGGTTCCGTTGGTTCCGGATCCCAGATACCTGGAGGTTCCGTTGGCTCCGGATCCCAGATACCTGGAGGTTCCGTTGAATCCTCTGCCCAGACATCTGGAGGCTCCGTTGAATCCTCTGCCCAGACACCAGGAGGTTCCGTTGGCTCCGGATTCCAGATACCTGGAGGTTCCGTTGGCTCGGGATCCCAGTTACCTGGAGGTTCCGTTGGCTCCGGATCCCAGACATCTGGAGGCACCGTTGAATCCTCTGCCCAGACACCAGGAGACTCCGGATCCCAGACGCCTGGCGGCTCCGTGTCGAGGAGGCAAATCAGGTCCTCGCAGTCGGGCAGGACCGTCGATGTGTCGTTGCACAGGTGGCAGTTCTCCAGTCTGAAGGAGTGCAGAGAGAGCAGCGAATGGGCGGGTGGAAGTGGGGCTGGACGAAGGGCGCAAGACTCACTGGAGCTCGCCGCCGTGGGCGCAGTCGAAGTCGCACACTTGGGTCCAGGCGAGAAAGTAGGGCTGGCGGCACAGGTTCGGCTCGGCGGCATGCTGGAGCTTCAGGCAGGCCTTGGACGCGGGGACGTAGGAGCCTGAAACGACAGGAGACAGGGGTCAGGCGACAGGGTGGATGAGGAAGGGAGGAACCAAGAATTGGAAATCAAATTATGCAAAGTTTCAACTCTCTTACAACGGACTGCCGACTGCATTTTGCCGCCATGTGTTGGCAAAATGTGGCTGCTGCTGCATAAAATTGCAGCAACAAGTAAAAGTTTCATCCCGCCGGCAGTTAGCGGCATCCGACGATGACAGTGGCGATGTTACAAAAATAAACTGCCAGTGGAAAAATGGAAAATCGCAAGTTTTCCACGGCAACTTCGGAACTGGTATTTAAACGGGGAACCAATTTGAAGGCAGCAACGAAAGTTCGCAACTCCCTAACTGCGTCTTCAGAATCACTCTATTTATACACCATCGGTCGACAGCCGAGTCCCAGTCGAAGTTTTCTCCCCTGCACCTCGTCGCCTGGAGCCACTGGGGCCGCCTCCGCTCCCAGCTTATCGTTCCGAAACGAAGTCGCGCGTTTTCACCAGTGACTAGAGAGAAATTAGGCTCCGGTATGCAAACTGCGATCGCCCGGAATGCCAAGAGTAATTGGATTGTTCCGCAGTTGGCGGAATCCACTTGGCGTTCCTGGAGTTCGGCCTCGTTCGACATTGTTATCTGCGGGGAATCGAGTCCGCAACTTTACCTTTACCTCTCATGGAAAATACCCTATAGTAGTATTTTCCTTATTTGATTTAACTTTCTTCGATTTTCTCCACACTATTTCTCATTCCATTTAGTTTGTAAATTGTGCAACTGAAATGTTTATTTGTAAATATTTTTTACAAATTTTTAATATTGTATTTTTTAATTTTTAATCTTTATTTTTTCTTCCTTAAATTTAAATTTAATTTGATAATATATTAATTCAATATTTTAACTCCTTTCATATTTATTTATTTTACATTTTTATTTCCACAGTTTGGACTAATTTTTTCCATTTTATTAATTTTCTGTGATTCTATTTAGCATATAAATTGCATAATTGTATTTCATATTTCTTAATATATTTTATATTTTTTCACCTTTATTTATTTTAGTGACAATAATTTTTTCTTTTTTGTTTTTTTTGTATTATATATTTAGTCATGATATCTTTGAATACCTTACTTGGCTATTTTTCCATCTGTATTTTCTCTAACATTAGTATACAATATTACAAAATTTTCTTTTGTTTATTTAAATATTATTATTTGATTTTCTCTGTTTCATTGTTTTTGTCATTTATCATACTTCATTATTCACTTTTCTTTAAACCCCTCCATACTCTTCCGCCACTGCTTCCTCCTCCTTGAGTTGTATAATTTTCCCGTTTCCACTCAAGCATTTTCCCAACTCGTTTTCTTAATCGTTGTATGGCTCATTCGAGGACCTCGTCGTCCTTCGTCTTGGTGGAAATTGCGAAATTTCCATGTGATGAATTTCCTCCCGGCTGATGAATACAAAATACCAGCCATAAACAGCGGCTCACATTGGCTCAGGGCATACGCCCATCTCCCTCGCTCTTGGTGTATTTCACAATCTGTTCGTCCCTCTCCCTCACTCTCTCCTTGCAGACGGCCCAGACTCGACAACTTCTTCACAGGAGTAATCATGAAGCCGTATAATTTCCATGCGTCTGGCTGAGTGAAGCAGAGTGAACGAGAGAGAGGTAGAAGTAGGGTGAGATTAGGAGAAGGGAAAGGGGAAGAGGAAGGAGCGATCGGGCCGGGGCTGGAGAGTGGCGAAGCCCGTCTCACTCGGTGCAAAGTGAATTAAAATTGCGGCCACACGCCTAATTCACAGAGTTAAGCAAACAACGCCTTGACTACCAGCGATTCATGCCCAGCCACGCCGGAGCTCCGTGAGGTCCTTTCCGTCCTTCGTGTGCGCCTCTCACGGCGAACCCCTCGACTGAACCGAGGTCTCCGAACCCCAGTCGTCGGGCGTCCGAGTCAAAGGCTCAAGACATCGACTGAGAAAAGCGAACCAGGTCAACGAGGAGCCCGCGTCTTTGCCTGTAAGAGATCCTTGGGCAGTCTGGGAGGGGGGAGCAGGACGGTTTTCGGTTTCCCGCCCTCGCTGCGAGGTGTTTTTGCGGAACACTGTGGGTGTCGAGGTGTTCTGGGGGGCCCAGCAGGTGTTTCCAAGTTTGCATAAACAACAAGCAAGGGTCGATCGTAATTTAAATGCAAATAGCTTAATTGTTTAACTTGGAGGTATATAAATTCAAATTGACGGCAACTGCAATAAATGTCCGGCGTCGCTGGGGAGCAGGACGAGAGTGCGAGCGAGAGGGGGGGGGGGGGCTTGGGGTGCGCCTCGGGCCCAGGGCTCGTGATTGCGGCACTAATTGGTTTTTCTCAATTAGTAGGGATTGAGACCACGATCGAAGAGAAATTCCCATCGAGCAACGCGCTCGACCAAGGCTGGCAAGGAGAGAGCGAGGAAATGCAAATAAAATAATAAAATAAAATAGAAAAAGAAAATAAAAATCAATACCTAATTTATAGAATAATCCATTAACAAAAAATTAATGAAATAAATAAAAGTGAAAAATCAGCAAAATAACTTCAATTTCTACATAATTTATTCACATAAAATATTTATTGCACATCACATTGTGATTTACATTTGCGTTAGTTTGTGTGTGGCTTCCATAAATAGCATATTATTTGCTTATAGTTATATTCTTCACAATGGAATCCAGAATACAATTTTCTAAAATCGCCCAGCTTTGGAGAGTTGCGGATGCATGTTTATTATAGGGTCGGAATCATAGTCCCAGGAAGGAGAAGGTCTCGTTGCAGCGGATCGAGTAACAATCTGGCATCTCGCTGAAGTGGCGCGTCAGACGCAGGTCGAAGATGAACTCGCAGTGGGGGAAGCTGGAAATGGATTTCAATAAAAGACTGTTAAAAAAGATCAGCGCTTTAAGAGGTGAGATTTGAGATTGGTTGGACTAAATTTGATTGAATTGATTCAAATTGTATTTCGTTGAAATTGAAAATTACAATTAAATATTTTCAAGCATTTCCTTTTCAATACATTTCTCTTATTTTTGCTCATTTTAAATTAAAAATGGATTGCTATCTTTTTATTTATTTAAATCTGTTTACTTAAATCTATATTGCCTTATTTATGTTTGCTTTATTTATATTTCTTTAGTTTAGTAATATTTTTTTTTAAATTCTGTTTTTTTAGTTTGTTGTATTTATTTTGAGTGATATTATTATTTATCAATGCTGTATTTTAAACAAAAAATTTATAAAATGACAGAAATTTTGCACTTGTTTAATTTAAATTAGGGACCTATAGAATTGTTTGCTCTATTTGATTCATCAAATTAAAGGCATATTTCATGTTCCATATTTATACAGTTTTAGGAGGAAATATATTTTGTTTTATTAATATTAGAATTGCTGAAATATTTAGTAATTTCCGAATTATTTTAATTATTTTTTAGTTTTTTCGTTTTAATTTTTTTTTTATTTTTAGTGTTTTTGTATATGTTTTTTTTTTTAACTTCTGTCCTACACTTAGATATTTTGTTTTTATTTATTTCAATCCTTATCCAATCCAATCCTTAGTCTCTATGTATTTTTAATATTCAGATCATTAAATTTTGATAATTTAGATTTAGATTTAGACGATTTTTTGCGATATTATTTTATTAGTTTCAATATTTATTTGTCTAATTTTTAATATCTAAATGTTTACTGGGTAATTGAATTCTGCATTTATTTATTTTTGTATTTGTTAATTTGAGCACTTGTGGAGTTCTGGCCTTTCTGCATTTCTTAAATTTCGACATTGTTTTTTCCGTCGTCCATTTAATTTCACTCGCTTTTTATGTCATTTTTATTCGATTCAACTTAAGGTGGCAGGCTTAAGAAGAAGAAGAATGGAAGGCGACGCAACTCACTTGGGGGGGAACCAGAGGATGCATTGGTAGGTGCAGATGATGCCGAAGGGACGCTTGAAGTCGCCCTCGGGCGTCTGTATCGAGCCGGCCGAGTGTTTGCGCCAGCACTGCGAGCTCCAGGCTGCAACGTGGACGAGCGACGCAATCGCACGGCACAAGAGCACGACGTAAGCGGAGGACGTAATCGCGCGACGGCATCGCAATCGCATCGCGGACCAGCCGGAGTGATGAAGTAAAGGCGAGTGCGAGCCAGTGTGGAAATCGGAGAAAGACAGCAAAGAAGAGAAAAGTGAGAAGAAGAAGAACATTATTCCATTTCACGCACTTCAAGCAAACAACGTAAGCACAACACGTGGAGCGAGCCAGCGGCGGAGGCGACGGAACATGCAAGAGCAGGGAGAGAAACAAATAACGCGAGCTACTGCAGTAGCAGAGAGGGGAGAGAAGCAAATAGAGAGGGGGAGGGAGAAAAACGGCGACGGTGAGGGTGGGAGAGGGACAGGAACAAATAGCGTAAGCAAAGACGTGGGTGAATAAACTCAATCCCTATGGAGAAAACAGTTAAAAAATCACAGAGACGTAAGACTAAAGAATGGAGAAAATCAGAGAAAATAAAGCGTAAATAAAGCGTAAAATAAAAAAACAGAAAACTCACAAAAATAAAGCAGCGGAAAAATAATAAGAAAAACTCCAAATAAAAAGGAGCAAAAAATCACAATCAAAAACGTGAAAGGAAAAGGGAAAAATTAGCAAAAAACGTAAAACTGAAGAGGAAAACTCCAAATATTAAAGGAAAAGCGCAACAAAAACGTAAGGCGGGAGGGCGAAGTCGTAAACAAGGCGTAAGCCAGGAAGCACGACGTAAGCACACAACGTAAGGTAAGCGCAGTCGACGGGAAGAAGCCAGTGGCTGAGGAGTTGCGGTCAGGCGCCTTAGTGATTGTCGAAAACAGTCCGTCGCCAAATCACGTAAGCCGAACACGTAAACATAAGCGTAAGCGCAAGAGGGCTCCAAGAGCGTAGGCAAGAGGGGAAGTCGGGAATGCAGGGACGAGGGCAAGGAGGAGAGCGCAAAGTTTAGTGGACGGAGGGACGGCGCAGGCGGAACGAGGAGCAGCGCGACGTAAGAGTTCACGTCGCAATGTTTTTCGAGGATTGTGTTGAAGCCAGTTAAGACCACTACACACACAGACACTCGCCCACACACACACAGCCACACATACCCGCCTCGTTGAGTTTGCAGAAAAAGAGCAAAACCACGAAAATCACGAGCACAACACGTAAAAGTTTCACGTCGAATTTTCGCATTTTCCCTTTTCTAGAATTGGTAATTTTTTAATTTTGTATTTCTTATAATATCTATTTTATTTTTGTATGGCGGATGTTTTTAGTAATTTGATATCTTTTGTATTTTTTATATTTTATACTTTTATAAAATTTTTCATTGTTGATATTTTTTATATTTTATATAGTTTATTTTTTGGTTTTGATGTTTTTAATAGTTTAATCCTTTTTAGTGAATTTTGTGATTTTCTTCTTTCTTTTGTTTGCTTTTCTTTTGATGTTCGTTGATAGATATTTCTTTTTTTAATTTATAATTTCTTTATTTTTGTATGTTTATTTATATTTTTTTTTTATTTTGTTGTTTTATTTTTATTATAAATTTTTATATTTTTATAAATTTTATGAATCATAAATTTTTTATTTTTTATAAATTTTTGTACTCTTGTTTTTTTACTTCTTATATTATTATAGTTTTGATTTTGGCATATATTTTGAATTTATATTTGTCTTAATTTTATTTTTCTTGTTCTATTTGTGGTTTTTGGAGTTTATTATTTTTATTTGGGTTTCTTTACACGCGCCACGCATATCTCGGTAGTTGGCAACACCGGCCGCGGTTGTTTTCGAATTCGCTGCGATCTTCGCACAGTGTGTGCGCCGCGAACAACGTGAGTGAAATGAAAGATCCTCCAGAGTCGGAAAATTCTGGTGATTTCAGGAGCGAAAAAAATTGAGCCCACCAACTGGGAAGCGAGAGGGAGACGCCAGGCATCATCGGTGATGGGAAAGAGCGAGAGAGCCCTGGACAGAAAGACGTAGAACATGGCAACGGCGCTGATGAATGAAGCCGAATTAGCGACAATTGAAAAATTGTGCTGTTGACACCTTTTGTGCGATCGTTGGGTGTCGCTTTTGCACCCACCCATTCGTCCTCCTCCTCCTCCCCTTCTTCTGCTGCTAATTCCTCCAAGTCTTCTCCTAAATGCTCTTCTAATTCCTATTCTTGGTCTAATTCTCCATCTTCCGATTACAGTGGAACCTCGTGTCGGCAGGTCACGAGAGTAAAATTCAAGAAGTCAAACAATTAATTGCCAAAAATAAACAAAATTAACTGGCTAAAAAATTAAATTAAAAAAATAGCCCTATAAATAATAAAAAAATAAAACTTACAGTTAGAGAAATGTGAATATCAACAACAAATAAAACAAAATTGAATCGAATCATTAAACAATAAATGATATTAACTAAAATAAAGTAAAATGGGAACATGAAAAGAACAATAAAAATTAAATTAAAAATTACAAATTAAACTGAGTATAAAATAAAAATCACAAAAATAAAATAAGAAAACCCAAAAAAATTAAAATAAAAAAAACGTACATAAATTACATGAGAAAAAACGCAAAAATAAATGTCTAACGATTTAATAAAATCAACAAAAATATCCCCTGACCCTTGTCCAAAGACTTGTTCTTTAGTTCGCCGCTAATTAATTATAATTCGCTGCTCTCGATCGACATAAGCCAATGCCATCGCTGAAACTCCCCGAAACGCCCTCGGCGAGAGCCCGAGGACCCGCTGCAGGTCACTTTCGACGTCAACCGCCGCCGCCTCCGCCCCGCCGAACCCCCTGCCGACAACCTAATCTCGCCCAAAGCGATGAACTCGACTTGAGCAGATCTCGCGGTGTCGGGCGCACCGCACGACAACAACAAAACAACAAGAAGCCAGCAACACAACGCACAAAGGGGGCAACACTACCCCAGTGGCCTTCACGGCTCAATGTCATTTCGTTTAATCCACACAACAACAACAACGCGCTCTCCCTCTCTCTCTCTCTCTCTCTTTCTCTCTGTTGCTCCCCACAGCTGTGCAAAACACACAAACAGAAATAAAAAAGGGGATTTGGAACGAGAAAGAAAAGGAAAAGGAAGGAGACGGCACGACACATGAAAGAGGAACGAGTGCATTGATATTTAAATGACACTTGATCCGATTTTCTGACATTCCTCATTAAACCCGGTACGCGGACCAGAACGGCGTGGAAGCTGTGTGAGAAAGTGATTTGCCCCTCGGTCGGTCAGTCAGTCATTCGTTCAATGTTCGACCCGTGTAGGGGAAACCAGGCAGCCAGTGGCGGTGTCGAGGTTTATTGGGGATTTCGGGGTTCCTGGGGCCCACTTTCAGGGGTTTTCAGAGGGGTGTTCGCGTGAGTGTTTTTGGAAGAATTGTATGGAGTTCGAAAAGGACTGTTTTGAGATGGATTCTTTATGATTCTTAATGGATTTTTGATGAATTTTCCGTAGAAGACTCATAAATCCCTTTAACGACTTTTCAATGCCCTATGGAACGAAATGAGTCTCTCTGAGACTTCTAGGAGACCCATTTGAGGCCTTTTAAGGCCATCTGAGATTCTCCTAGTGCTTCTAAGGCTCTCTCGGACGCTTTCAGAGCCCTATGAGATCTTTTAAAACCGGGACCGAGACTCTCCGGGACCCCTTCGAGAGCCCTCTGAGTTCCTCTAAGGCATTTTAAGACCCTTTAAGTCCCCTCAACGACCCCTCTGAGAACCTCCAAGCCCTGTTGGGACTCTCTGAGGGCCGTTGTGAGGCCTGCGAGATCCTCTGAGGGCCTCAAATTCCCCCTATGACCGACCACCGACGACCGCCACTGGCCGCGGCCAACGCGATCGCCCAGCCCAGGGATGGGAATTATCATTGCGCCTGAGCCGCAGTCGGGCGGTCGGCGGTCGGCGGCCGCTGGGCCCGGGTGGGTGGATGACGAGTGGACGGAGTGGAATGGAATCAATTTGACGAAAGGCGAATTTAGACTAAACGATTGTCGTAACGCCGAACCCCCAGTAGTTGGCCGCGGGCAATTGTGTGTGGAAAATGTATTCAGTCCAGGGGCGTCGTTCTCGGTGCTTGAAAGCAGACCCGACCAAGACGTCGCTCGCCCGAACCGACTGGAAGGTTTTAATCGAATCAATTCGCCACGGCTGAGAAAACGACGACGACGACGCCAAAGTGCGGTGCAAAAATATACACAAAAACCATTCGTCACATATATAAAATCAAAAAATCCGAAAAAACAAATAAGTAAAATAAGAAATAAAAATAACAATAAGTAGAATCACGGCAAAACTCAAAGAAGACGTCGCCTGGAGGCAGAAAATTCGAAATCTCGAAAGAAGATCTATAAATATATAAAAACAAATATATTTGAACAGAATTCTAAACAATAATAGAAACTCAATAATACTAAATAAATTCTAAATAATACTAATACTAAATAATACTAAATTATTAAATGGAGTGCCATTATAAATAATAGCAATAATAGCATAAATTAAAAACAAAAAAACAAATTAAAATACAAATTATATGAAAAATATAGTGTTGCTAAAATTATAATCAATTTAAAAATAGATGAATACATGAATCTTCCTTTAAATGAAAATTTTAAACCGAACTGATATAGTGCAAAAGTTCAAAAATAAAATACTTGTAATAAAGAAATATATTGTACATGGAAATATATGGAATATTCGAAAATACATAGATTAATAAATCGAATACATCAATAAATATTCGATACATATTGAATTTGTAGTTAATCCAAAAGATTTTATTCCAATATTTAATTTTTAAAGAAAATATATTTTTGAAATAAATATTATTCCAATATATATTATTCCATTATATTTTATTGAAATATAATCAAATGCAAATCTAAACAAATTCGAATCTATACAAATTTAAATCTATACAAATTCAAATCCATTCAAAATTATCAATTAAAATATTATTTAAAAAAATATTGTTCAAATAAATATTGTTCAAACATATTTTGTTGAACATATTTTGCTCAAACATCAGCTTCCAAATACATATTATCCGAATAAACATTGTTCGAATATTAAAATATCAATACAAAACTATAAATATAAATAAAGAATAAAGTTATAAAAATAAAATTAATTAAAATTATAAATATAAAAATACATTGCCCAACGATTTATGATATTGAAGTAGTCCGAAGCAAGTGGAAATGGCGAAACTAGTGACGTGCGTCTTCCTCGTCGGCTCCCTGGTCCTCTGGTACCTCCTGCTCTTCGGGGCCGGCGGGCCCAGCGGCAGGGGAGGCGGGCCCTTCGTGGCGGCCACCAACGGCCACGGCAGCCCCCTGGAGGGACGCGACGCGCACCACCACGAGCGCGGCGGACACATTAAACGTTAGTTCGAAAATAGAAATGAAACCGGTCGAAAAGGAAACCAAGTCCCACGAAACCAAATCCAATTCCAAGAAACCAAATCCACATCCCAAGAAAATCAAATCCAAGTCCCAATAAAAATATATAACATTCAAATCGAACCCAAATGCAAAGGAAACCGAATCCGAGTCCAGGCCAAGTTCAAGTCCAGGCCAAGTTCAAGTCCGAGTTAAATTGAAATCCAGGTCGACCCTACATACAAAGGATTGGCAATCCAAATGCCCCCCAAACTCCAGTCCAAACCCAATCCAGGTCCTGGCCAAATTCCGGTCCCAGTCAAATCCAGTTCAGGCCCGATTCGATCCCCAGCTCTCCAGCCACCCCCAGGACTTCTCGCGAGCCACCTCACACTGAACCGAACCCCTCTCGCTCTCGTCCCCAGGTGAGATCAACCACTGCTGGCGGCGCTACGACGGCTACAACATGCAGAACACGGTGGTCAACAAGAAGGAGCAGCTCAAGAAGGCCTTCGGCATCCTCTGCAACTTCAAGTGCACCTGGCTCTTCATGACCAGGTCGGTGGGAGGAGCTGCGGTTGTTTTTCGGTTTTCCAGAAATTAAATAAGTTTCGTTTTTTGGTTTCCAGCTTCCCCACGTGCGAGTTCATCTACGACTACAAGTTATCCTGCTACTTATTCACATCACTGCCCGACTGCACGTCGGTGAAATGTACGCTTTACGACTACTTTACCTACAGATAGTTTTGCCCACGCCCACTACAGCGATTTTTTTATGTAAACTGTAAACTTAAATTTAATAAATTTCCCAAAACTTGACGTGTTGATGAGAAATTACCAAAGAACGGCTCCCTCTCAATTAGGAAGTGGTTCCAATTGTTGTTGATGAACAGGTTAATTGCGAGGACAGAGGCGTCGATGGGGGAGCGAAGGAGACAACCAGATTGGCTCCACATGGAAATAGGGCAATTAAACTTCGCAATTTTCAATGGAGTCCAAATCCCCCCACGAGGAGGCACGGACGGCGGCGAATGCGGCGAATTATTTAATGTGGCCACAAGGGCAGTGGCAGCAGCGGCAGTAACGACAACAATAATAACAACAAGAGCAACATCAACAACACCGAAAACAATCACAGCCATAATCGACCGAGCCGAGCCGAGCCGAACGAACGAACCAACGACAAGAGACAAGAGACAAGAGACAAGAGCGAAACCCATTGAAGTGGAAAACCATCCGGTTTCACCGGAAACTTTTCAACTCATACCGGGCTTTGCGGTCTCCACCGCAGCCCCGGCTCCGGCTCCGACCCCGACCCGCCCGGCCAACCTTTGGAAGCGCCCGCGCCAGGCCTGGAGACATGTGGCTTGGGGTTGTTGAATGGGGGCTGATGATGGTGATGTCGTTGCTGCTGGGTTGTTGTTATTCTTCTTCTTGTTGTTGTTATTGTGCATGCCGTTGTTGTTATTGTTGTTGATGTTGACGTCGATACTGTTCTTGTTGTTGTTGTGTGGTCCGCTCCATGCGCGTTGTTTTTGCTTCGCCCTCTTCGCCCTTTCGCCCACTTTGACTATTTCGGAACGGAAATTGGACTCCCATTGCAATTTCTCATGGAACCGAAAACACATCGGGGAAAGTTCGAAGTGCAACAATAGGATTACAACAACAACAACAACGACAACGTCCGACCTGCCTCCAGGAAGAAGTCATTGGATTGGTATTTGTGTTTCGCAAGACTTAAAATCAAAACCATGAAGAGAGACGAGAAAATAATCGGAGATTTTTCTATGAATAATTTAAATAAAATGTTGAAGTAAATTCATTCCCTCCATCGCTCTCTCCTCAATCATCTTTCTCCCTCCCTCACCATGCCTGGCTTGGTTTGTCTTCGAAATTTTTCTCGCATTTTGAAAGCTCGTCTCCGAAGCTCGCAAGCGGGCAACAAATTGGAATTGCGAACTCATGGCGTTGCCACGTATCGGAGACTCGAGCAATTACTCCTCGCTGAACCCATTAGAGCTGCCACATTTGCGCAATTCATCAGCGCGGGCCAGGTGCGAAAACCCAAACAAGAAAAGAGAGGAAGGAGCGAAATTTAAATAAATTTTGCGGTGAGAAAAATGGGAAAATCAAAATGAGACAAAGGGATAAAAACAGGGAATCCCGGAGGAGGTGGGGACGATGAGGGGAGGAGGGGAGGAGGTGGGAGGCGGAGGAAGAGGAGGAGGAAGAGGAGGAGGAAGAGGATGAGGAAGAGGCAGAAAAAGTTCCGAAATAAAATGATAAATTCTGGAGAAACCCGCAAGCGGAGCTCGTCGAAGGTGAACGAGACGAGTTGGCAACACGTGGCCATGTAGGTGTGTGTGTGTGTGAGACGTGTGTGTGACGTGTATGTGTGCGTGCGAGTTCACGCTTGTGTGAGTCGCACGTGTGGATGTGCGAGATTTCCAAAAACACACAAATAAATCACCGAACATTTATTAGCGAGCGAGTGAACGAAGGTGTTGGCAACGCCGTCACCAGCGAAGCTCTGTGTGTTCGTGTGGGTTCGTCGGCGTTCGTGTGTGTTCGTGTGGTTCTGCCTTTCCTGCTGAGCGATTGAAAAATCACTCGAGCTTCGAGACCTCGCAACAAAAATAGCATCGGAGTTTATTTTGGCGCCGATTGGCGTGCGTGCGTTGGCAACGCGAGCGATCGCACTTAATTAGATGCTGGGTGCTGGTGTGGATGAAAGGGTGTTCATGTGTGCGTGTCTGTGTGCGGAAAGGCTTCGAACAGCTTTTGAAAACCCCAAATTAAGTCAAATTAAAGTCAGGCGAAAATTCAGTTGTTCCTTGAATTTTGCTTCAAAGTAAAGAATTAGTGTAAAAAGTTTTTCTTCGAGATTATTGAATATTCTGAATATTCGAATACGATTTTTTTATATTATTTGTTTATTTTTTCAATTTTAATTTTTTGGATTTGACGTAAATTTCAATTTTATTTTTCTTATTTTTTGATTTACTTCCTCTTGTTTAATTTTTTTATTTTGTTATGTTTTTTTATTGTCTTATTTTAGCTTATTATTATATTTAAATTTTATTTATTAACATTACTTTTATGATTTTATATTTTTTTATTTTTTATTTATTTTTTCATTTTTGTTATTTTTGTTTTCTCTCTTATTTTTATTTTATTATTTTCCTTTTCGGATATTATATTTTTCATTTTATATTTTAAAATCTCTCATTTACGAATCTTCCCTTTCCCTACTAACGTTTTTCGCTGGCTTTAGGCCATCTTCGGAGCTGACTTCATTAAGCACTAACCCGACCACCCTCGCCCCTCCCACTCGGTCTCGGAGCTCGCTAAGAAAATTTCCAAATCACCTCCAGGGGTCGTCCTCATCAATGAATTCGTCAATAAATTCTTTTCAAGGATTTCGGGGGAATTCACATGTTCCAAAACGACAATTTTAAGACAGCTGAAAACAATCAGGGAAGGGATTCAATGAGGAAATGCAAGGGACTAAAAAGGGGGAAAAATACTAAAAAGGTAAATAAGGGACTGAATAAGAAAACAAATACTAGGCAAAATGGGACATTGCATGAAATGAGACAAAGTAAAGAAATGAATAAGAGAACAAATACAAGAAGATCGCGGAAATTTTGCTCATTCAGCCAGGGACGAGTCCTGACCAACTGGGCTGTCGGGGACGGACGTGACCGGGACGATGGACAGAGCGAAGGCCATGGGGGGCGGGACGACGAAGGAGAGAAGGAAATGTCTTCAAAGGCGATTGGATAAGTTTCGCAAGTAAATAAAACGATAAGCGCGAGAGAGCGCCGGAGCATGGGAAGGCACGGCCAGGAGTAACCGAGAGCGGACGCGGCAAACATGGAACGGGAGAATTAGAAACTCGGGCCGGAATCTGTCAGTGCAGAGAGACAGAGACAGAGACACTTGGAGCGACAGGCGGACGGACGGACGGCCGGACGGGAGCGAGGTGGAGCGACGAGACGGACGCCTGACAGTGGGAAACAGGAGACAAGAGGGAGGGAGAGGCAGGGAGGTAGCGAGGGAAAGGGAGGAGGAGAGAAGGAGAGAGAGTGAGGGAGACGGAGTTAGGGGCCTGCGGGAAGAACGAGAAAAGTCAGATTGTCACGGAAAACTTCGGAAATGCAAAATTTGCGCGCTTCAAAACGCGAAAACACGCGGCGGCCGCAGGAGCGACAGCGAGGGGGGAGGGAAAGACAAAGAGAAAGATCCAGAGAGAGGGAGAGAGAGGGAGAGAGTGGGAGAGAGAGAGAGAAATATTAAACAAACCAAACCAAGAGCCGAGGAAGCCCAACAACAAACGCGGATTCGCAGCGGACTGACTGGGAATGAATGAAAAAAAAATCAAAAAAAAATGCAAATCCAAAAATACTGAAATATTTTTTTTTACAACAAAAATCTAATTTAAAGTAAACGATTTGAAATTATTAGAAATAATTGAAATAACTTTTTTTCGGGAATCCATAAACTTTCCAATAGTGTATTTCTTGTGATATTCGAGAGACATTTTTGCCCCGGAAAAAAATTCTTCGCCTTCGTGAGAATGTCGGAAAATCAAGGCAGAGTCGAAAACAATGACAACCAAAATTAATGAAAAATATGAAACGGAGAAGCGACAAGAAGGAAATTCCCAGGACTTTCCTGGTCGCGACCTTCGCTGCGGGAAATTTTCATATTCCTCAGAGTTTCCAACTCGAGTTAGCGAACTGCAATTGGAAAATCCCGCCGACTTGGGTCAGGAAACCGTCGAAAGTCGTTGCAGAAAACCTTCGGAACTCGTGGTGGAACCGCGGAAACTCGAATTAGAGCAGGTTTCCCGCCCTTCCCCCGTCCGCCGTCCTCAGTCGGCTGACCTCGTTTTCCGCCTCAGAAATAATCACACCTTTATGCGCTCTTTATGCGGCCTCCGTCTGTCGCCTTTGTCTCTCTCCCCCTCGTCCCTCAGCCGCACTCTTCAGAATCTCTCCGTTTCGCCCCAGCCTCCCTCAGTCGCCGCCCTCCGTCGCGCCTCGCCTTGTCCTGTCCTGTACTGTCCTCAACCGCTCCGCACCCTCGCCTCATTCTTTTTCTCCACACCCCCCTTCTCCTCGCTCCCCGCTCCCCGCCCTGTTGCGCATGCAAATGAGAGACGCTTGAAACGTCCTCGGCCGCCCGTCCGTCCGTCCCTTGGATGCAGATTGGAGCGCAACAAGATGTCGTCGCCGGAACGTGCAGAAAAGAAAATCCGCGTCCTCTTCCTCGGCGTCCTCATCCTCGTTCTCATCCTCGTCCACGTCGTCCTCGTCCTCGTCGTCCTCGTCATCCTAGTCGTCGTCGTCTCGTCTCCTGCCATCCATCCTCGAACTTCTCGCGAGCACGCGGCAATGATTCCTCCAATCCCGCCCAACCTCCCGCTACTGCTGCCACTCCTCCTGCTCCCCTCCATCTGCCGCATTTCCTGCTGCTCAGCCCTCCTCGTCTTGACTCGTCCTCGTCCCTCGTCCTCGTCCTCCTCCTCGCCGCCACCTGTTCTTGGGAGCTCCTCCTCTCCCCGGTTTCTTATTGTCTTTGCGGTCTCCAGCAGGTCTCGCTTCTCTCTCGCCTCCTTCTGCTACTTTTTATTACATTTGCTACAATTTCATAAAGTTTCGCCCTCTCTCAGTCCGATTGTGATTTTGAATTTACAACCTGGATTTTTACGTCCATCTGCTAGCGATAATTACGGATCCTTTTCCTTGTCTCCCGCACCACCTTATCGTTCGTCACCTGGGCATTAATAGTTCGTCCTTTGTGTTCTCGCCTCATCCTTGTCCTTTGACACTTTTCGATCGACTCCTAGATGTTTTGGAATTTTTTCTATGTCTTCGCATTCTTCTTATCTTCGCTTGTCGCCAGTTGTTTCGTGGCAAAAATGGCTTCTCTTTCATTTTCCGCCCCTCTGTCTGGGGACGTTTTTCCCATCCCTCGTCGCCCTCCTCAGTTTTATCTTCGATTTTCCAGCACCCTCCTTTTTGCTCCCCTTCGTCGTCCCTTCCTCGCCCTGGTCGACGTGATTTTACAGCGTTTTCTCGCCTTCTTTTACAACTTTCCTCGCCATAGTTGCCGACTATCGCCGATTCCGCCGCTTCCGGTCGCTGCTCCTTTTCTTATCCTGATTTCCATGATCATCATCGCTCCCTCCGTAATCATCGCTCCCTTCATCATCATCGGTCTCTCATCATCATCGGTCTCTCATCATCGTTCTCTTCACAATCCTTTTCTTCATCATCCTCGGGCTCATCCTCTTCATCGTCCTTCTCACTGCCATCATCATCACCCTTCACCTCCCTGTCGTCATCATCGTCATCATGTCCTTCGTCATCCTCCTCCTCCCCGCCGTCGCCATCATCGCTGTCGTCGTCGTCGTCGCCGTCGCCGTCATCGCCTCGCTGTCGTCGTCCCGGTCGCTGGTGTCCTTTTGTCTTTTGACACTTTCCTCTATCTGAGCGAGCGGGCAATAAATTTCCTTTTAATAAGAGGACGATGATAGCGGGATTCGTCCTGGTCTCGTGCGGTGCCAGGACGTGGCTGATGCTGCTGCTGCTGCTGCTGCTGCCGCTTCTGGTTCTCCTTCTGCTGCTGCTGCTGCTGCGTCGGGGTCCCGCTGCAGCTCCTGCTCGCCCTCGCCCTCCACACCTTTGCAGTCTCTTTGTCTCGCTGCCGCCGCCTCCCACTCCACTCACTCTCACTCTCTTCCTTCCTCGCCCTCTCCCTTCTCCCTCTCCCTCCCCCTCTTCTCAACGTCTTGCATTTCCTTGTGCTTGCTGCGCCAACATTATTTAAGAAAGCAATTTATATTTTGTTTTATTCGTCGTTTTTGTTTTTGTTCGTTATTTATTTTTTCATGATTTCTGCAGCTTCAGTTGTTGTTGCTGTTGTTGTTGCTGTTATCTCTGTTGTTTGTATTCAAGAAGTTTGTTGTTGTTGTTGTTGTTGTCGTAGTCGGCGGACGTCTGCTGCGTTGTTGTAATGCGGTTTATTCCCGCTGCTGCTCCCAGATTTATGATTAATTTATTGCTGCTCCGAGCGAGAGCTTCCTACGAGGGAGCGAGGGAACGAGAGAGATAGAACGAGAGGAAGAATGGAAATAACAGGAAGAAGCGAAGACGTCCTCACGGCGGAAGAGATACCTGGGAGATCTTGAACAGCAGAAAAAAGAAAGACAAAAAAATGCATTTTATCACGATTTTAAAATAAACAAAAAACTAACAATAACATAAAACAAAAAATCAAAAAAAAATATTTTAATAAAATTAAAATATGTTAAATAAATAAGTATTTAAAAATATAAAATAAAAAATCTATATAAATTTAAATATTAAAAATAAAAGATTCAAATAAAAAAGAAAACTAAAAAGTTAAAGTTCATCAAATATGAGAAATAAAATGGAAACTAAAAAAATGTAAATCAAATAGTGAGAAATAAAAACCAAAAAATGAAAATATAAAATGAAGGAAAAGAAATCCAATATTTTCGAATGTGTAATCATATATTTTTCCGACTATTTGCTTCCAAATTTGCCTCTCTTGTAAATGCCGAATTGAGCCATAATTTTCTTTGAAATTCTTACACCATTTGGTCTCGAATTTCCTTCCCGAAAACATTATTTAAACGCAAATATTAAACTTTTCATCAAAGTCTACAAAATTTGGCAACATTCCATTGCCTTGTATTTGTGTTTATCTTTCGAAAGTAATACAGCAAATAATTTGACAGGAGAGGAAATTCTGATTGACATTTGAGAAGATTTCTATCGCCTGGGCTGAGAGGATTTTTATTTCAATGCAAGAGAGGATTTTGATTTGAAGAAAAGAGAGGATTTTTACCAGAGATTGGAGTGGACTTTAGTTCAAAGCATTAGGAAATTTCTATTTCGAAAATTTCAAATCCTTAGAAGACTTTTACTTCAAATCCAGAGATGACTTTTATTTGCGAACAGAGAAGATTTCTTTTTCAGAACCAGAGGATTTTGGAATTCTTCAGAAAACATAAGTAGCAAAAGGCGAAGAGAATATTGTGGGAATTTTACATGATTTTCTGGAAAATAAATCAGAAAAACAAAATTATTAAAAATCGCGCTCAAGTTGATGTCGTTTTAAAAATACATTTGAAGTGTGTTTAGAGAGCGGGAGCGTGAAAAGTACTGCAGGAGAGAGCGCTAGAGGGGGGAAGAGAAGAGAGGAGAAGAGAGGAGAAGAGAGGAGGGACGGCAAGAGAGCGGTTGGGGAAATGCGGGAAGAGAAATCTCAGCAAATCGAATTACGAAGTTAAAAATACATCCACGTCTCGACGCGTGCACGATCATCATCGACTTCGCCATCGTCATCATCGTCATCATCATCGCCACCATTATCGTCGTGATCATCGTGGTCGTCCGCGTCGTCCCACTGTGCAAACGATTGACAGTTGCATCCGAGCCGCACGCGAAGGCGGTCGTCGCGAGAGTTTCGTAAAGAAAAGCGAGGAAATCAATTTCCACGAGGAAAAACAAAAACAAAAAAACAACAAAAATCCCACAGAGAAGGAGGAAAAATGCCGCAGAATGCGAGAAAACATGTAATTTTCAAAAGATTTTAAATTTAATTTTCCAACATTTTCTACATTTATTTTTCTACATTTTAACTTCCATCAATAAAGAAGTACACATGCTTATTTCTAAATTTAAGTGACATTATTTTGTTCGGCCTTTGTTTTGAAAAATAATCTCACCAAAATAAAATGATATCAAAATAAAATAAACAATATATAAAGAACTATCCCCAGAAATGATGAAAAAATATATATAAAATACAGCAAGCAACTATAAGAGACGAATATAAATAAATATGCTATTAAACAAAAATACAAAAATTCGAAAATAATGAAAAATAAGAGGAAATTAATGAACAACTTGTGCAAAACTTAAATGATAAAATATCTATGAAATATAGAGATATACGAAGAGCGTGTCGGGGACAAAATTCGAATGAAATAAAGCGTGAAATTTCGGGAAAGTCAGGCAAGAGATTGAACGGGAGCAAAACGACCAAAATAATATGTGAAAATCAAATAAACACAAATTCAAATTCAAATTCAAAATCAACTTCAAATTCGAGCGAAACTGAATAAACGAAACAGCGCCGAACGCACAGTGGACGGAAATGCGGTTTTCGCACGCACTCCTTGTTGTTGCTGGCGAGGCCTTCGTGTCGAGCGCTGATCGTTGTTGTTGCGGCTGTCGCCCGAACACCGAGCGCCGACTGCAATGAATGTCTGAAATTTTTGTCGAAACAAATTCCGTTCGTGCCGAAAAACTTAAAAATAAATCTGTAAAAATTTCGCTCGTTTTGTTCTGGGAGTTTTTGCTGTCTTTTTGTTCTCTCTTTTGTCTCCCATTTCGTTGTTGTTGCTTGACATCGTTGTTGTCGCTATCGCTGTGTTGTCGTTGTGCCTGCGTGCTCATTATCCGCACATTATCCGCCTCGTGAAAATGTATTTATTTCCGCAGCCGCCGCAGATTTCTCTCCCGGCGGTCGCGTGCCGTCCTCGCCTCCCTCGCCTCCCTCGCTCTCCCTCTTCCGGCTCCCGCTGGGCACGGGCGCAGGCCGTGGCCGCTGCCGCTGCCGCTGCCGCTGCTAATGACACCTGTTGACGGCGCACCTTGCGGATGAATACAGCAAAATGCCAAGAACAATTGGCAACAACTAGGTACAACAACAACAACAACAACAAGTAGCAGAAAGTGGTACAACAACAACAACAGCAATAAAAGCACAACACGACCCCTGCGCCCGAACAACAAGAAGGCGAGCGAAAAACTACAGTGTGCACAATTAAGTGAATTTTAATTGTTTCTCGAAAATTGACAGCAAACAAATTAATGTGCGGATGACCGCGGGTCCGGGCTCGGATAAGCGACGGGCGGCGGGGGGTCGGGGGGTCGGGCGCGAGTGTGTGGCGCTGTGTGTTGGCGTGTGTTGGGAGTGCAAGTTGGTAATCGTCGGGCTGATGTTGATAAATGAGTTGAAATGGGAAAAAATTGCCTCGGAACAAAACAGGAGGGCAGGATGGCGGGATACAGAGGGCGGGGCTGAGTGGGTCAAACGGATCCCGGCCAAAGGGAACGAACAGTTTTGCCGAGCATTTCGCCCGGAAGTTTTAATGAGTTTATTTTTGCCTTTTCCCCCCAGCTCGAGTGTGAAAACAATGCGAAATGTCATTAAATATTAATGCAAAACCGTCTGATGTCCTCGGTGGAGTTTATCCGGGTAGTCGTGTGCGTTTATCCGGCGCGGGAAACCGAAATTATGTACATATTTACATAATTCGATTTCATTAAATGCGCTCCATTAACTTTCCGCAATTATCCGATGTCCATTCGGCTTATCCGTGGGGATTTTTCACCTCGAAATCGATCGTTCACTGACAGACAAATGAATTTTTGTTGGGAAAATTCTTATCCGCAGGAGCATTTCTACGCTCGCTTATCCATGTTTTATCCACGAGTATTTAAATATTTATTAATATTTAAAATACATTCATAAATGAGGAACAACGTTATCCGGCGTTATCCGAACACATAACTTTGTAAAAGGAGCGATCCTATACGAAAAACTTCTTAACCGAAGGGGAATTTAATACCTATCCTTATCCATACTTTATCCATGGGTTTTTAAGTATTCTGCAGACTTTCATTCACGAGAAAAGTCATGTTCCCTTATAATCCGGCATTGTCCGATGCTATCCGTTGTTATCCGACGTCGGCGGATTGTCGGAAAAAATGAGAAAACAATGTCCAATCGATTTGAAGTTCCATAGAAGTGAATATGCATTTATCCAGCTTATCCGAACTGACGGAATGCGCGTATTTTGTAGAAAAACAAGAAGAAACACCACCACCAGAAGCCAAACGAAGGCCCCAAGGACTCGCAGCCGGCGCACGCAGCGACGATGACGACGTCGACGACGGTGGACTCGAAGCTGCCGTACCGCGTGGACACCTCGAGCATCGTGGGCCGGTACCTGGTGGCCAGCCGCAACCTGAGGGCCGGCGAGCTGCTGATCACCGAGGAGCCGCTGGCCATCGGGCCCTGCGTCTCGGCGGACGCGGTCTGCCTGGGCTGCTACGTGCCCGTGGAGCTGACGGCGGCCCAGTACAGGTGAAAAAACTAAAGATAAAGATCAAAATCCAAAAATGGTTAGTCAATTAGGAACAAATTAAGCACAGATTTTTGATTTTTAGCTGGAATTTGATTGAGGTTTTCAATTTCCGGTTGAATTCTTTGGTTTTGTTAAGTGAATTTGATGGAGGTTTCGAATTTTGAGTGAGTTCCTGATTTGTGCCAATCTCCCCCAGATGCCCCTCGTGCCAGTGGCCACTGTGCGGGCCCTCGTGCCGCGGCCTCGGCCAGCCGACCGGCCACACGGCGGCCGAGTGCGCGCTGTTCCGGGAGCGCGGCACGGCGGCGCCCCTGAACGCCGGCGGGGCCAGCGTGAGCGCCGTGAAGAACCTCTACGAGCTGGTGCTGGTCGTGCGCATCCTGCTGATGCGGCAGCACGAGCCGGCCAAGTACGAGCGCGTCCTGCGCATGGAGTCGCACACGGAGATGCGCCGCCGGAACGCCGAGCTCTGGCAGCACTACGAGCAGAACGTGGTGGGGCGGCTGCGCGGCGCCGAGTGGGGCCTGGGCGACTCGTTCAGCGCCGACGAGGTGCACACGGTCTGCGGCATCCTCGACGTGAACTGCTTCGAGATCGGGCAGCTGGCGGCGAAGGCGCGCACCCTGTACCCGAGCGCGTTCCTGCTCGCCCACGACTGCAGCCCGAACACCTCGCACACCGACGACCCCGCCACCTTCGCCATCATCCTGCGGACGTCGCGCGCGGTGCCCAAGGACGAGGCGCTGACGCTCAGCTACGCCTACACGCTGCAGGTGAGGTCGGCTGAGCTCGGTTTCCTACTTCCCAATTTCTCAATCCCCTCAATTCAATTCCTCTCCTCTCCTCTCTTCTCCTCCCCAGGGCACGCTCAAGCGGCGCGACTTCATGTACGCCGGGAAGCTCTTCTGGTGCAGCTGCCAGCGCTGCGCGGACCCCCGCGAGCTGGGCACCGACTGCAGCGCCCTCGTCTGCGCCCGGTGCGCCCGGGGCTCGGTCCGCCCCCAGGACCCCCTCGACCAGGAGGCGCCCTGGAGGTGAGTGCGTCGTCCACTGGCCCAGACACAGCCCGGCAGTTTAAAGACGCTTTGTAGTTTTCTAACCATTTCCTCTGTTTTTCTGCTGAATTTTACCCTGTTTTTCTTTCTTTTTTTGCGGATTTGCCCATTGATTTTACTACTGTTTTCTCCCTTTGTTTCTATTTATTTTCTATTGATTTTTGCTTTGTGTAAAAGATTTTTCCATTTCTTTATTGTTTTTTCTATTGATTTCTCCATTATATTTTCTATGGATTTTTCTATTGATTTTCTTTTGATTTTTCTCTTGATTTTCTCTAGATTTTTCTCTTAGTTTTCTCATGATTTTTCTATTGTTTTTCTTTTGATTTTTCTATAGTTTTTCTATTGATTTTTCCATTAATTTTTTTCATTTATTTTTTATTATTTTTTTCCATTGATTTTCCATTGTTTTTTTCTATTGATTTTTTTTATTTGTTTTTTCTATTGATTTCACTATTATTTTTTCTATTCATTTCTTTATTAATTTTAATATTGATTTCTTTATTATTTTTTCTATTGGTTTCTTTATTACGTTTTCTATTGATTTTTTGTTGATTTTATATTCATTTTTTGCTGCTTCCTCTTTTACTTTCTGTTTCTGTTTTTGTTCAAAATTTATTCATCCATTTATCTATTAATCGATTTCTCCACTGATTCCCTCTGCCATTTTTTTTCCATTCACCATTCCACGATTTCGTATTTTTCCCTGACTTTTGGTCCGATTGAAATCGACTGATTTTTCTCTGAAAATGTTCACTAATTCTTGCATTTTTGTCTGGTTTCTTCGTCGCTTTCCCCGGCTTACCCAATTTTTTGAGCTACTTTTTCCATTCTTCTTCGAAATGATCTCTATTAAGTGCTCTCTCCCACTCCCCTCCCTCTCCAGCTGCGACGCCTGCCCCTACACGCTGAAGGCCGCCGAGGTCGTGAACCTCCTGGACAAGATCAACAACGACCTGGAGTCGATCGACGTGCACGACGTGCCCGGCCTCGAGAACTTCCTCAAGAGGTTTGGACGCGATCTAATTTTGTGCTCGTCATTAAAAAAGTGTTCTCCCTGTGCCCTGCAGGTACTCGGGGGTGCTGCGGCCCAACCACTACCTCCTGCTGTCGGCCAAGTACTCGCTCTGCCAGATCTACGGCCGCACCGAGGGCTACCTGATCGACGCGATGTCCTTGGAGGACGTCCGGCGCAAGGAGCGCTACTGCCGCGACTTCCTGGCGGTGGTCGACAAGCTCGAGCCGGGCCTGACGCGCCTGCGAGGTGCGTTCGATCCAAAAATCCAACCTAACCGAACTGTCCTTTGACACGATCCTGCAACTCCCCTTCCAGGCCTGCTCATGTACGAGCTCCACGCCCCGATCATGCTGACGGCCCAGCGGCAGGTGCAGAGCCAGCTGATCAGCCGCAAGGAGTTCCACGGGCGGCTCCGGGAGGTCGTGCAGCTGCTGCGCCAGAGCCGCGACATCCTCAAGATGGAGCCGCCGGGCTCCAACGAGCACCAGATGGGCCTCGCCGCCGAGCAGGCCCTGCAGAGCATGGCGGGCGTCTAGAGGGAGAGGGAGGGGGAGGGGGAGGGGCGAGGCAGAGAGAGATTTCATTAAAACCTCAGCGACAGTTGCTGGCTCTCCTCTCGCCCTCCCCTCTCTCCCTGACCCTCTGCCGCCGTCCTGGCGCCAAAGGGATCTCGACAATTAACGTCGAGCCGCAGCCGAGACCGAGCGACCCGCGCACAGCACGAGAGAAGCGAGAATTAAATAAGGCGAAAATAATGATGAAATTCAGTGTATTTAAGAAAAAATGAAACGAGACGAAGCCACTTCAAAGCGAAACCGCAAATCGCGAGACAAAGGACCAAAAGGGCGGGCGACCGAAGGATTTTCCGATCATCCGGTGGTTTCCAGCGTTTCGCGAAGATCCTTTAAGAGCAATGAGTGAAATTGGTTGGTTTTAGAATGAAATTGAAAATAAAAATAATTTATTCTGAGAGATTTCAATTTTGTAATAAGAATATTGGTACAAAATATTGTGAGAGATTTAAATTTTATACAAAACATGGATGACTCGATAATGGAATAAAAAATAAAGTTCATATATTTGAGAGATTTTAATTTTGTAAGCAAAAACATTGGTTAACTCGAAAATGAAATTGAAAATAAAAATAATTTCTTCTGAGAGGTTTAAATTTTGTAAGAAAAATATGAAAATATATACCAAATAAGTAATTTATTTTAATATATTTTATGTAATTCACTATAATAAATTGAAATAATTTATTTATGTTCAGTTGCCCCGCAAGTAAATTTTAATATTAAAATGAAAGAAATGAGTTATACATATCCATAAATTTAACAATTTAATTTAAAAATTTGAATAATATTTCAGTTCGGTGTTGAATAAAATAAGCAGAACTACTTGATGTGAAATATTTTCTTACAAAATTAATTCAAAGTGTTAAGTACAAGCCCTGTAAATGTGAGTTTTTGAAAAGTTGCTGAAGGACTTCGGCGGTGGCGTGAAAAATCCCGCTCCTAATTGGCCGACGGCACTCGAGGGCATCTGTCGAGATTCCCCACATAATCAATTGGCTTTGTGAATATTTGCGCCTCAGGCGGCCAATTTAATCAATTAAATTGGCTTTTTACCCCGATAAGACGAGTGATCATAGAGAAGCACGAGGGGAAGGAGGCAAGTGGAAAAAGAAGGAACGAATCCGGCGGAATTCGATTAGAGTGCATCGAGAGCGGGCGGGGAGGCAAAGCGGAGAGCTGGGGCAGTAATTGGAAAAGCCTTTATACACTGTAATTAGATGGTACACTGGGAGAAAACGACAATGGGAACGAAAAATGTGCAGGACGAGGTCCTACCAATGATTAATGAGCACGCCGAGCGACGGCCACTCAAGGTAATGGATAATGAGCGCCGGTCCCTTGACTCGAATGACGTTTGGCTAATAAATATGTATGGAGCGACAGGAGAGGGCGAGAGAGGGAGAGGGAGAGGGAGAGAGGGAGAGAGGTGGAGAAGGCGTGGGTCCGGAGAGCTTCCGGTGCGCTGTTGGTCATTAAATAAAACCTCGTTTATTAGCCTTCTTAATTGTTTTACACAGCTCGGCAAATATTTGCATTCCAGTGAACTCATTTTCTCGCTCTCTCTCTCTCTCTCTCCCTCCCGCACGCCCTCCGCCGCTCTCCCTCTTTGTGCCGCTGGGGCCTTCGTCCCGCAAGGACACAGCGCGTGGCATAAATTAAGTAAATGAGAAGGATGTTTGGCAACGAACTAGTTAGAGTGCTACAAGTGGCCGTTGAGCACCGGGCGACGAGAAGGAGACGGCGAGAAAGAGACGGCGATAGGGGGGCCAGGGAGAGCGGAACAAGTTGGAAGGAAGCGCTTGAGCAGCAACTGACGGTGCTCCGAGGATTAATGGCCAACCCATTGGTAGCAGATTATAAAAGTTGCACAAAGTGGCGGCGGCGGAACCCGGAAGAGGCGGAGATAAATCGATCCGAGGATTGCGCGGGAGTTGGAGAGAGAGGGCCGATGTATGTGGTGGAAGGTGCTGAGGGGAAATTGAAGGCAGTGGAAATTGTGGCGGATGGAACTGGAAGACTAAAGGAGAGGCAAAAAGGAAGACTGAGACGGGGCGATCAAACGAAGGCGGAAGAGCGTGGAAAAAGCGGAGATGGAAGGAAGATGGAAGGAGGCTGGAGAGGAAGGAGACGGTGAAAGACTTGAGGAAGAAACGACGAATGGAGAGATGGAAAAATATTGAGCAAGAAGTAGAAAATCTTCGACAATTCTACTTAATTAAATAAATTAATTCCATTATTGAAAATTCTTCATCTGAATATTTTTAACTATGAAATTATTCATAGTAAAATATTACATAGGAAATTAATTTGAAGTTACTAACATATTACATATTATTAATAATAATTAAATTAACTATAAAATTAATAAAATGGAACAAAAAATAATAGAATAGAATGGAAGAAAGAGTCGGGAGAAAAATAAAACAAAGTTTTAAAGAAAGATGCGACATAAAAGGGAATGGTGACAAATGCTGAAAACTAGATTCTACTAAAGGCGACCAAGGTGGAGGCGTTAAGAAGGGGATGAGGCAGAGAAAGGGGAAGAGGGAGGCGGAGGGGGAAAGGAAGGCCTGGGGAAATAGAAGAAGAAGACTTAATGCGATGCATTAAGGGAAGCAGAGCAAACACTCGACAGGACGACGGAGTCAACAAAACGCGCGGACTGAGGCTCGCGCCCACATTTGCAACCACACACACGCCCACACACGCACTCCCACTGAGGCTCGCGCCCACATTTGCAACCACACACACGCACTCCCACACACACTCGCCACTCACACACCCACACACGGCCACGTGGCCACCCGGGACAACGGCTCACACACACACACGGGCTCGGGCTCGGGCTCGGGCTCGGCTGCGACAGACACCCAGACCTCGACGCCGCCGCCTTCGGGAACGACAACGAGGACCGACGGACGGCGGCGGTTGGACGGACAGCAGGACGGACGGACCGGCAGCAAATGATGCGCCCTGTCAGTCGGCCCGGGTGGCAACGCCGTGCAGGCTTTGTTCATTAATTGGAGCGGAAGGTATGATGCTTAGTAATGTCGTCGTCGTCGTCGTCGTCGTCGTCGTCGTCGTTGATGTTGTCGATATTGTTATTGTTGTTGTTACTGTTGTTATTGTGTTGTTGCTGTTGTTATTGTTGGTGTTGTTGTTGTTGTTCTTGGTGTTTTTAATGCATTCACTCTTCTCTCTTCCCTCTGACTCGAAACTCAGCCTCGGTTTAAATGAAATGGATGTTTGGCAACAATAACAATGACAACAACAACAACAACAACGCCATTGGTTGCATCACATTGAGGGGGTGGTGCTTGGCTGTGTGTGTGTGTGTTGAAGGGGAAGAGGAAGAGCCCGGGTCCGCCATCGCCTCGTTGTTGTTGTTGGGCAGGGTCGGTGGCACCGTCGAGGGTCGATCGCCGGCAGTCGGGGAGGGGGGAAGGGGGGCCGGGGTGCCCGGTGCCCCACTCGAGCTGAGCCTAAAAATATGCACCAGGTGTCGCCGTAATTGGGAAAACTCAGGCCCTGCAGCTGATGGAGCTTCGGAAAATGATCACAGCAACAACAACAATCGAAGATGATGACGAAGAATAAATAACAAAAGCAACTTCAAAAAGCAAATAAAAAAGAAAAAATCATAGAAATCGCTCGATCGTTGTGAAGCATTTCAAATAT
>OX376700.1:8245949-8414193 GCA_947389925.1 Coelopa pilipes
CAAGGAATGAAATGAAAAGAACAATTTCGTTTCATTGAGCGATAAACGTCATGGGATGCCATTGAAGAGTCAGAAGTGATGGTGAATGATGGAGGGAAGTGCAAGGAAAACTGTCGGATCGACAGGGACAGGGCCAGCGAGCACCAGAGAGAGGAGGAAGAGAGTCATTGGATGGCAGAAGGGCAGAGGGACGGACAGGGGGCCCACAGAACGGCCTGCAGGAGGACGGACGGAAGGTCGGACGGACCCGTGGACAGGTTCTCGACGACAGGAAGTCGACAGAGTGATTCGGAAAATATTCATTCGAGGCAAATGAAGTGATACCGAAAGTGACAAAAGACACGGAGGACCGGAGGAGCCGCAGACGAGCGACGGAAGTCGTGACTCGGACATTTTCCATAATTCAGACAATTTAACGACTGCGATGAAATCACGAAGCCAACAAATTTTCGGAACCTCCACGGAGAGAGAGGAAATTGAACAAATAATTTTGATCGATGGATTTTCGAATATTTTCCAACAACAAAAAAGTCTTTCTCTTGATTTTTTTCCTAGTTCCATAAAATTATTCCGATACATTTTATATTTTTGGGACTTGTTCTCGCTTCCTTCGACTTTTCCATCTCTTTCCTTACCAGCTCTTTTTCTTCTCCCTGCTCTCTCTACTCCTGCTTCTCGCTCTATGCCAGCGGCAGTAAAAGTAGTGGGAATATCGGAAAAACATTAGCAACAGAATGGTGATGACAAAGGTGTCATTAACACACTTTTCTGCCCCTCACTCTCTCCCTCCTCTCCTTCACTCTCTCCTTAGAACTTTCCACCGCAATCGTGGAGTCGAGAAGAACAAGAAAAACCTGCAGTTGCAGAAAACGTTTCGCAGAGGAAGCCATCAAGAGAGAGAGAGAGAGAGAGAGAGAGAGAGAAGAAGATGAGCATCGACCCAATGGCAATGAGAGAGAGTGAGACGACAGATAACCGTATAGGAAGCCTACTTTGCCTCACCGTCATCAGTATCTGTGGTCATTACTGTTGTTGTTGCATCGACAGGTCGAAGACCGGTGGAGGGCGAAGCGAAGAAAGAGGAAAAACCGGCGGAAAAATTGGAAAGAAATGGAACAAAGAGTCGACGTCGAAGGGAGGTATGAAATTTCATACATTCGCAGCCGCCGCGAAGTGGGCGCGGCCAGGGGAGGGGGCGGGAAGACCGCACTCGGCCAGACGCGCCACTTGGCCACCGTGTCCGGCACCTGCCAGACCGCTCGCTCTCTCTCAGTGTCTCCTTCCGCTAGCTCTGTGTGACGACGACCTGTCGACCCGGCCCGCCGGCGAGTGACGGCTTTGTCTCAGCATGAACTGACAGCAGCCGATGTCTGCGATCGGAGGGAGGGGCGGTTGGATTACGGCGGGAGGGGGAGAAGTTTGACGAACTCTGTTCCTCCGGCAGATTAGCGAGGCGTTCTCGGAAGGTCATGCAGAGACATTTTTTATTACATAAATTCCTGCAATTCGGAATCCTTTTGCATGACATCAAAAATGTGTTGACATTTGTTCTTTATCCATTTAAGGAAATTCAAAACAAATAAACCTAGTTTTCATTATGACGTCCCAGAATACGAAGAATCATTTTCTGCCACTACCGACGTTTCCTCACTGCTACCAACTTTTTCCCGTGGGTGTGGGAATCGATGAGGCTCGAAACCTCCTTCGAGCTGCTCCCCTGACGAGCGTCGCTAATGCGCAGCACGGAGTTTTGACAATTCAATGGGTTTCTGCGTGTCCCGATCCCTTCTCCATTGTCCGCTGCCCCTCGCCGCGCCATGAGACGATGGCCAGACAGCCGTCAAGAGACGGACATGTTTTGGCCTCCCCGTCTAGTCGTCGCCTTCATCTTCCACCGTCTTCCACCTTCCTTACCTTCCCTCACCCTCTTCTGCCCTCTTCTACCCCTCGGCACTGGCTCTGGCGCGCTCGTCTATTGTTACTCCTGCATTATGTGGAAAACGCTTCCACTTGCGTCGCCGGCGAGGGGGAAATTAATTAAAATCGTATCACGACACGCATTCGTGGAATTATGTATTATGTTCGATCGGTGGAATTATCGTCCCACGTCGATAATCGAGATCGCCACATCTTCGCCTCCGTCCGCATAATCGAAATTCGAATCGATTTCGCCTTGTGGTCGTCTTGAGTTTCCGGGCTAATGATTTCCTTTCCAGCCACTGTGCTGTTGAATAAGACAGGTTATTCCATATCGGCCAAAGTTAATGGTTTTTGCTATTTTCGGAATTCTATTCTGACTCTGAGGACCTGATACAGCGGTGGTGAGTCGTATAAGGAAGCAATAGAAATAGATTTGGCGACAGGTCGCCAGGAGAATTTCGCCCTGAAATTTGTTTCCTCTTGGCGGAAGTCCAATGAACGTGAAATTCTATTCTGAGAGAAATTCGAGCGAATTTCTAAATTGATCGTAAGATTCTTTGTTGATACAAATGCATTCTTGTTCGGTGTAATAAAACCAATGAAATAAAACCAATGAAAGAAAATCTTTGTAATGAAAACTTTGGAATAAAACCCCTGGAGCAAACCCTTGGCATGAAACCCCCCGTGGCCTCGCCGCGGCGCGGAAAACTAGTCGTGGCCGTGGTCACATTACCGCTAATTATCGTAATCGGGTTGGCGACATTCCGAGTGATGCAAAACTCCAGCTGCCTCCGTCCGTTCCGCTCGAATATTAATTAGAGCTCGGCAGGGCAGCAGTTGCCGTCACCGTCACCGTCACCACAGCAACAAAGGACAATTGTTGGGGGTTGCAGGCGGGCAGGAGACAACATTTGACACCGGATTCGGAGGAAAATCAGCAAAACGTGGCAACCTCGGTCGCTCGCAGTCAACGCCGAACACCGAACACCGAGCACCGAGCACTGAAAACAGAAACTCGAACACAGGAACACGTTCGGGGGACAGATGTAAATCCCAATTGGCTTGAAAATGAAAGTAACAATGGCGAGCGCGCCGAGCCACAGACCGACGACCGGTGGGCAAACAGACCGCCGGACAACAACAACAACACCAACAATAGCAACATCGCAACAATGTCACCAACATCAACACACCGGGGCATGGGTGGGTGTGTGTGTGTGTGTGTGTGCGAGGGCCGGACAGTGGCTGAGGGAACATGAGACGAAAATAAAGGAAAAGCGGCCAATGACAACAACAACATCGGTGTGGGAAATAGCAACTGCAACAATGGCAACAACAACAATGGCGACACCAACATCAACAACGGTAGTGACAACAACAATGCAACAAGAAGAATGATGGAAGCAACCACAGAGTTTGGCAACATGACGAAGGATCTGGTTACAAGAGCGGTGTTAGAGCGAGTGGCGACAGTGACATGAAGAAGGACAACAACAAAACATACCACTAATACAACAATAATAAGTTCAAAAACAACAAATACAAACAAAAAATAAGAATAAAATACTACAACAATGGTGATTACCTCCACCAACTGCAGCTCATCATGAGCAACTCCAACAACTCCACCGAGCCACACCGGAGGACCGACGAAGGTCTCGGAGGGAGTCACAGGAGAGAGAGAACGAGACAGACTGACGGACTGACTGGTGGCTGGCTGGAGGTTGGAAAATCGTCATTTATGAAAATAAATGCGCACGGGACGGCGGACATGGGGTGGACCGACCGACCAGCCATGGCGCTGGCGTCAAAATGTTCGGATCCGGATTTTAAAATAAAATACTCCTTAGGGAGAGGAGGAGGAAGGAGAGGAAGCAGGCGAGGGAAAACTGCACAGGAATGGGTGGAAGGCCCAAGGACGAGGAGCGCAAGAGGCTGGCGTGGCGACTTCGCCGACGACCACCTGAGAGAGGGCAGGGCTGGGCAACAATTGCAAGGCTAATTAAAAGGTGAAAGTCGGTGCAGCTGGGAAAGTTTTCGAAATATTCGCCGGTGGTGCTGGCTTCAAATGAGATGTTCTCGCATTTCACCGGGAACCCCAAGTGACCCCAAAAACTCAAATAACAAGAGCAGTCTGCGTGAGGGGCCACAGAGAGACAGACAGACAGAGAGGGAGAGGGTGAAAAGGCGAGCGAGAAATGGGGAAAAGTTGTCTGTAATAAATTGGAACATCTCCTGGGTGACCTGGACTGAAACTTGGTTATTAGTGGCGTTGGAATGGTCGTAAAGTGCAGGTGGGCGGGGACGATGGGCGAGGGCGGTGGGCGTGGTGCAATGAAGCACGGGCGGAGAAGGCGTGCGAGGATCCGGGACCACAATCGGCAGGAAGTGGAAAACGTCGTATTCAACGGATTAGCTGATATTTATTTGGGCTTAGAGGCAGGACAATGGGTACCAAAATCCGGAAAAGAAGAAGGAAAAAAGTTGAAAATAAAAATCCCAATTTCTAAACTTTAAATACAATATTTGAAAAATAATTGAACACAATTTATGGCGCGAAATATTTGTAAAAATTTAAAGTAAATATGTCTTGCCAGTTAAGCCGTAGAAAAATTCAATCAAATCATAAACACATATTAATCGAGAAGATCTTAGAGTAATGAAATTTTGAATAACTTCAATAGCCCCAAATATCCATTAACAAATTACACAATTATGCACTGACAGGGTGGTGTTCGGAGGCTTATTAATTTTGATCGATATTACTTAAGCGAATTGAGGTGAAAATTGTCAGCAGAGTCCTTTAATTCCGTTGTAATTACGTGTGCCAGGTGTGTCGAGCGGCTCGAACCGACCGTGTACGAAGCCAAAGACAAGGTGCGAGCATAAACGCCGGTGATTTATCGAATTAGCATCGAGCCTAATTACACTGATCAGAGCTTGTCGGCCGCTGCTTCCCACCACCGCCCACCGCTCTGCGGGCGGGTCACGGACGACGACACGTTGGGCTCATCATCAATTCATTATCCGATCAAAGCCGAGTCCTGCGAAAGCTCCTTATGTAGCGGCACTACAAGTGGACGACAACGACCGCCATGGTCTCGCGGCAATCGAACTCGGAGCCGGAGTCGGACACGGCCTCGGCTGACCTCTATTATTTTATTTTATTGCCATGACGGGTGCAACGGGCACGAGCACGACCACGAGGACAATAAATAAAAAAGGATAACGTGTAATAAAGCAGTGGCAGGACTCGGCTGCGGAGTGGAGAGAAAAATGGCGAGGAATCCGTAAAAAAGCGGCCACCAATGGACGGATGGATGGGTGGGAAGACAGTGGTCATGAGCCATGGGCCGTGGGTGAGTGGATGAAAGGATGAAGAAGGGTGCGTGTTGTCGCCGTTGTTGTAGTTGTTGTTGTTATTGCTTAGCACAGGAAGGATGTGCGGAAGGATGTGGTTCATTTTGTAAATCTAGTATTTTCGTAGTTTATTGCATAATGAAAATAAAGCACTGTCGACACCCGAAACCCGACACCCGGGACTTCGGGCCAGACACCAGCAACAACAACGAGCTGAAGAGCAACACCAGCAACAATAAGAACAACAACAACAACAATATGTAGACACCCAAAAACAACATTTATAAAGCACATCTCGCCGACAAGTGGGCGTTTGCGGCGTTATTTTTCATTATTTCCACGGTCACAAAGGGCGAAAGGACGGCACCACTGTCGGGTTTTTGTGCGGAGATGCCATTATACTATTGTTGTTGTTGTTTTGGTTGAGGTGGCCCTTGGTCGGCGTGAAGTGGGCGACACTTACACGAGTCTTCCGGGATCCCTTCCTCGCACCGCGGCGCGTCTTCCGGGGGAGGCGAGGGCGGATTTTGGCAGGATTTATGGGGATTCGGCGACTGGAGAGCTTAGCGGGTCCCAGCTGTGAGAATATGCAGATGGTGGGGGGTGGGGGTTAATTTCCTACAGCATTATATGATTTTTCAAAATATATAACTTTTCAAAATACATATTCATCAACGCCAATGGAGGAACTGATTAATTATGCGAATTTATTAACTCGAGGATAGTGGAATTTATGGACTGAAAAATTAAGGTTTCTCAAACTCAAAGGTCAGATAGTTTTGGAGCTGATTAGTTAATGAATTATATATACAATTAATTGAAAGTAATTTATAATTATTAATAATTTAATAACTACAAATTGAATTATAAAAAAAAATGTCTTTGAATATTTTGCGAAGAAATCGATCAAATATTGTAAAATGAAGTAACAGGAGAAAAGGAAATAATTAATAAAAAACTAACAAAAAATACGAAAAATACTGAAAAAATTGAATCTTCTATTTCCCTCGAGATCGACTTTAAAGGAACACAGAGTTTCCTCTCTTTCTCTGCTTGTCTCCCTCCTTCCACCTTCCGTCAGCCCACATGTCGCCGGCAAATGGCCAATGGGATCATTTTCTCACATTTATCCATATGCACAAAAAAGGACCTGGCGGCCCTCGTCCCTCGTCGACGTCCCGGTTCCCGTTCCCTTTCCAGGGACCTGCACGCCATTCACCTTTATTCTTTTGGCAGACGTCCTGACGCTCCGCAGCCCAACACGTGGTCAGGCGCAGGCGGACCGAGACGGCGAAGGCGAAGCCGAAGGTGAGCGCGGCGAACCCACAGAAAATCCAACAATGCGACGAGGCAATTTCGACCTTCCTCTGCTCCACTTCGTCCTCTCTCCCCCTCTGGCGTCTGGTTAATTTGGGAACATGTTTTTGGCAGCGGAAGCGAAGCCTTTTGTTGTGGTTCGGGCTGGCCTTTGTCCACTTTGGGAAATATTTTTCCGACAGAGAAAGTTGGGAAACCGGCAGAGTGGAGGCAGGGGGAAAATTGTGTAATGTAATTAATGCAGAATTTGCGGGGTTTCTGGGAAAGAGAAAAACCCAATTAAGTCGCGAGAAAACCTTCGTGGATTAATACTAAAGCTCAGGAATCGCCGAAGCCTCTCCAATACTAACGAACGACTGAGCAATGGCAGAGATCTGAAGAAGGCTTCTTTATGAAAGCTTGCCTTTGCAAGGACCGGAAACTCGACTGATCAACATTGAATTTTTCCCCGAAACTAGGTTCGGTAAGCCTTCGTCGTAGGCAAGACAACCACAATTGATGTACAGTAATGTCCCTCAACATAAGGTCGGTATCGAATTTCTCTTTCTCTCACTCTCTTTGGCTGTGTGTGTCTGGAAGCGATCAATCAAGCCATTTGACATTTCCTTTCATCGCAACTTACGCGATCGGTTTTCCTTTCCGACAATTGTTCCCTTTATTCGACGGAACAATCGCAATCCACCATCGATATCGATAGTTCTCTCTCGTGGCTCTGGGGTCTCTCATCCCCCACCCCCCTCGTTACGATCCTCTGCCGTTGTCAAACATCCTTCGCCGCAATTGGCAAAAGTTGTTCTCATGCCCTCCTGACCTGCTGCCCCGCGAACAACCCCTAGTGCCAGCTTCCCCTGCCCGAACTCAACCGCCGGCCACACCTCTCGACCTCTTCCTCTCTTGCTCTATTTCTCCTCCCTCCCAGCAGCCTTTGTTTGCTGTCGAAATCCACTTTAAAGAGCATTTAGCGCAATTTAGGGATTAAAAATCCGCCGATTCCCGCACCGAATCCCATTCAATTCATTGTCGATTCTATTTCGCTTACCCGTCCTCGTCCTTCCCTCCTTCGCCGTCGACAATCGCTATTGCGTTTGGCTTAGTCCCTCTCTCTCTCTCTCGCTCCCCCTCCGTGTTTATCATTTAATAAGCGGCTTAGGTTACCGCAAGTGGCAAATAATAGAATGCAATAGAAGCAAGGTGGAGCGGGCGAGCGTGAGAGAGCGAGAGCGAGAGGGACGGGAACATCGAGCTCGCCCGACCCTCGTAAAGTCCTCGTAAAAGGATATGCGTGTAATTCGATAAGTAATCGCTTTAAAATCTTCAGGCGGTCGCGAAAAGTATCGAAAAAACGAGATCCCGATGCTGCGAGGATGAGGAGGCATACAAAAGGGAGGGAGGAAGAAGAGACAGGACTCAGCGCTGAGGCCAGATTTGAGCAATTTCACATCAATAAATATTGAAAATAGGAAACTACTGATTACTAAATAAAGTGCTGAAAATTGAAAGAATGCTGTGTTCTAATTCTGAATCAACATTCTCATTGAGTATAATTTCCTTCACCCCGAAAGTATGCAACATCTCTTTGATCACAGATCGTGAGGCAACATTTTGTTGCATTGACAACACTCTTTCGTGAAGTGGTTGGTGCGATCGTTGTTGGGGCGATGCCTGTAAGTATGCCACAGAAAGTTCAAGCAACGATCAAGTCAAATGATTCTCTTCAGCACATGAATTAGGACTTAAATTCAAAGGAAAGTTATAATAAATAATAACACATTTTCTTTTTAATTTGTTTATTTAGTTTTCCTATGGATTTCATGATATTTACAACGTTTTCCACTACCGCGAAGAACAAGATAATGAAGAAGACCCCAACCCAGTGGTGGACGTCGACGCGTGCGGGCTTCGATTACGAGACCTCTGAGGTCGGGGCATTGGACTGACATCGAAGCTCCGTGGAAACGGGTTCGGGTTCTCGTGGCTGCCGGATCTCAATCTCAATTACAGTACCGTGCTGCTGCCTGCTGTGATAAGAGCTGCTAATTTGGCAGCCACAATGGTTTAATTAACTCACTTCGGAATTATGAAAAAGGGATGCCGCCCGCCGTCATCCTCGACCTCATCCTCGTGCCCTCCTCCCACTCTTCCCAAACCAACTCGACTCGACCCATCCCAGCACGAGTCGACGTCATGTGAAATCCACTGTGTTTACAGTTCTCAGGCGGGCAGAGCAAGGAAGAAGGAATGTGAGAGAGAGAGAGAGAGAGAGAGTGACAAAAAGTGGGGGGAGGGAGGCAAAAGGAAGAGGGCGGTTGAGCATGAGTTGCGGGGAAGGGCGGATGTTGTTGTTATCAGTTGTTGTTTTTTTGTTTGTGGTTCCTCGAAATTTGGTCCTTGTGTGGCACACGTTGCTCTCGTTTGATGATTCCATTGCTGTTGTTGTTCCCTTGTTGTTGTTTTTGTTGTTGGAATAATTATTTAAGTAGCTATCTATTTACCTATCTCTTTCCCACACAATCACCCTCTCAACTTAATGACATGACGATGTTTTCACAAACTTTGATCCTCTTGTTCTAAGTTGTCGCTCATGTTGTTGTTCACTATTGTTATTGTTGTTGCTATTGTTGTTGCTATTGTTGTTGTAGTTGCTACCATATTTAGATAAAGTAATTGTTCATTAGAAACAGTCGTCATTTTTCGTGCTGTTGTTGGCATTGTTATCTCCACATCCTTAGCAGCCTGAGCTGAGGATTTGTAGAAAGTTCTTTAATTACATTTAAATTGTTTTTGTCAATTGTTTTCAATTAAATAGTTTTGAAATATAATCTTAATTAGGTTTATCTGAGGTCTGCCAATAGACGAGAATGGATTTTGATGGGACTATTAAGAAATTAATGAGTTGTTTGCTAGTTAAAGGCGATTTCTTTATTCAAGAAATGAGCATATTTGAAACGAAAAACGTACTATTTTGGTAAATATAATATTTTTTTGCAAGTGATGAAATCTTAATGATAAATCCGAAAAACCACGAAAACCCACACCAATTACTAAAATTTAGAAAATAATTAATATCTACTGAATCGTATATTCTATGATAGCGATGATAGGATGTTGTCCCTATTTAGTAATTTAACAGAATCTTGCAACTTGAGATCGCCAAGATTGATGGGTGCCTGTATATTGGTATTCTTTATATTGGCAATTTCTTCTCGCCTGTTCTTACTCCCGGCCATATCGTCATCGATAGCAACTGCAAATGCACACATTGTAAATGATAAGAGAAAATCCTTTATATTTTTTTCACTTACCCTCCGCATCTGTCTCTTGGTCCTGTCTTCTGAAAGTATTGGCTGAGGCGAGAGCCACGAAAAGGGCGCAAAGGACGACGAGTGCGAGGGTCGAGGGTCGCATTTTGCACGAGGAGGTAAAAATTTCGATATAACCCGTGGATGTCAAGGTGAAGAGTAAAATAATTTTCAACTAAGTTGGATTAAATACCGAGGTATTTATAACTGCAAAGCTGGCCGATGGGAGACGTGACCTATCGCCGATGGAAGACGTGGTTGTTGTCACCGGATTTTTAGCGGTCGACACGTTCCATCCGAATACTGCCCGTCTGCAACTCGTGCGGATCAACCTCACGTTGTAGCGGCAGGGTCCGTCCATATGGATAGGGATCCCCGCAGAGGAGTTGAAGAGTCAACAAGACCGACAGCAAGCCAGACTTGATAAGATCAAAATAGATAATGTCAAAGTGGATGCACCCGTTAATGTAAGACCTTAATGTAATGAAAGGAATAAAATATTTCATTTATACATGAGCTTTACTGGGGACTGTTGTACTCATGGAAATAAAGATTGTTTAAAAAAAGTCATTGGGTTTGCTGTACTTATTTTTAATAAGTTCATTCTTTTCGTTTAGAAAAAAGATGTTTCATTCCAAATAAGTGTTTGTCCATTCTATATATTAATAGTACAATTTCGATTTTTCTGAAATTATTTTGTTCACACGACTATTTAATGAAATTGTAATATTTTGAAGATCTTTAAGAATCAGGAAACCAATTGAACGACATGGGGGGAACCATGAATAGAGTGATACTTTGATTAGGTTTGGTATGGCGCCATCTGTTGAAGATCCCTGTACATATTATATTAAATTTGTCAAATGATTCTCGGAATGAGGAGAGGAGAGTAAATGGAATGTTATACGCAGCGCAATTCAGCGGACGAGAAGAATCAGCGAATTCTGGAATTGCTGTGAAGTGTGCTCAGGACAATCGAATGTTGGAGTCATAAGATGTAGTGATACTGATTGGGTGAATTATCCAGATACAAGAAGAGCGGTCACTAGATATTCCCTTCTGTACCAAAGAGGCTGTATGGCATTGAACCTGAAACGGCAAGCAACTGTAGCAATCGAAGGAGTATATGGAAAAATCAGTAGTATGTCAGGAAATAGTGTGGTTAAAGCAACAATTAACTTAGTTACTTATAATTAGTTACTTATAGTTAGTTACGAATTGATACTTACTTAGCTAATAACAGCATGTACTATGAAAGATCGACACATATTAGATCATTTCATCCGAGATCATATAACAAAAAGAATCATTAGAACTAAAATATATCGGAACTGAAGAAATGGTAGCTGCTATACTGAGGAAGACATTAGCAGTTAAGCAATTTGCAGAGTGCAGAAATAAATAAGGTGTCGTCAAGTACTTTAATTTTAGTGTGCGTCTTCGATTGAATACTTGAAGTCCAAACACTTGTTATATTTAATTAGGTTCGAAAATAAGTAGTAAAATAAAATGTTTCTATTTCTCACAGAGCTAACGTGGAAAAATCATATTAAAGCTAAACGTCTCCAGCTTAACTTGAAATCTAAAAGAATGTACTGGTTACTTAACCCAAAATCTGAATTAAGTCTTAACAATAAATTACTGCTCTATAAAACCATACTGAAACCTGTATGGACATATGGAATTCAATTATGGGGTACAGCAAGTAATTCAAATATTGAAATTTTACAACGTTTTCAATCCAAAATATTAAGGCAAATTACTAATACACCTCGGTTTGTCACAAACATTCAAATCCATAAAGATCTCAATGTCTCTTTTGTTAAAAAAGAAATAAATAACTTCAGCGCAATATACCTTATTAGACTTAGTAATCACACCAATACTCTAGCTATAAGACTTCTTGATGATACTAATGAAATTAAAAGACTTAAAAGATATCATACACTAGATTTACCATTTAGATAATAAGTATGTACATATAGCTATTTTAAGTTTGTTATTATTTTATATTTAACTTGTTGTTAATGTTCATTTAAATATGTTCATTGTATTTTTGGACTTAATGAAGTTCAAATAACTCTGTTAAATTTATGTAATCAAATTTGCTTATTATTATTTAAATAGATTGCAAATAAAAGAATATTTAAACAAACAAAAAAAAAATTCTCACAGAACTGTGTTCATAATAATATATAGTACGATATTAATATTTATGTAAGAACTAAAAACAAAGGTGTTAAATATATATTTCATAAATATTATAGTAGAGGAATTACCCAGAGATCATTGCAATTGGACTATAAAACCCAATTTCAGATAAATATCATAGTAGAGGAATTACCCAGAGATCATTGCAATTGGACTATAAAACCCAATTTCAGATACATAGGTGAAGAGTCATTGTGCTATATACAGCAACAGTTATCTAAGGCCGACCAAGAGAGAACAAGAGAAAGATATCGCCTTAAAGCTAGACATTACTAGATATACCCTGGTTCTACTTGGAAGAAACACAAATCACGTGAGAATCAAGAATACCCGATTCCAAATACACGTTACCAATGTTTGCCCATCATTCACTATCCCACAAAGATGAGCCACACGTAGGTCGAAGATGTTGGTAACAAGGACGCGCAAGCAACCGAGTTGAATCCTCAAGTAACAGGAATCCTAACGGTGCACACAAGTCTCAATTGGCATCTAGAGCAAGTTGTCGCAGTGCCATTAGAGGCATAAGCAATGCAGACGTTATCGCTCAACAACATAAGTTTCACCCCATCAAACCATAAGTCCACTGGATTTTTCTTATTGTCCAAAAAAAAAAAAAACATGGAATGTTTTAAAGAACAAAGCTGAAGCTGAAGACACCACACCAATAACATAATTTTGGATAATAATTAATATCTACAGAAATATATATTCTATTATAACTGCGGTAGAACGCTTTCCCTGTTGAGGAATTTAACCGTATCCTTCGACCAGAGATTGATTAGTGCCTGGACATGGGTATTCTTCACATTGCCAAATTCAAAGCGCCTGTGAGAGGGTCGAGGGACGCATTTTGCACTATGAGGTAAAAATTTCGATATAACCCGTGGATGTCATGGTAAAGAGTAAAATAATATTGAACAAAGTTGGATTCAATGCCTAGGTATTTATAACTGCAAAGCTGGCCGATGGGAGACGTGACCTATCGCCGATGGAAGACGTGGTTGTTGTCACCGGATTTTTAGCGGTCGACACGTTCCATCCGAATACTGCTCGTCTGCAACTCGTGCGGATCAACCTCACGTTGTAGCGGGAGGTTCCGCCCATATGGATAGGGATCAGTATAAATAGCCAGACGGCCCAGTCGTTGCAAGACTACTGCAGCAACATGCGAGTCCTACTCTTCTTATTTGTGGTCGTCTTCGTCCTGCTTCAGAGCCTCCAGCAGCTCCAAGGCCAACCCTTAACGGATGGCCAGATTTCGAGCCTGAACAGTGAGTTCGCCATTCGATCAAATTCATTCATTGCTAATTATCTGATTCTTTCCCCGCAGAGGAGTTCAAAAGTCAACAAGACCGACAGCAAGCCATGCTTGATAAGATCAAAATAGACAATGTCAAAGTGGATGCTCCCGTTAATGTAAAATCTTGACCTGTAATGTAGAAAACAAATTAATTTAACTGGTGAAATAGTATAGTAATACTAATATGTGATCAATTAAGTAGAGGTGCTAAATTTATATAAAAAAAATATTGTCTTTCGCTTTGTAGAAATTTCCCTACAACAATAAAGTGTGGAAAAATTACCAATAATAAAATTTTGAATGCTAAAAAAAAATAAATGAACGAAAGAAAAGAGATACCAATTATTTCATTCATTTCTGATTATTAAGTTTTCACTAGCATTATTATTTCATTTAAATAAATAACTGATTCAGTACAAAATGGAATTTCAAAATTACAAATAAATATTTAAAAATATTGCATGAAAAGCTTTGACATATAAAAATATTTCTTAAAAAAGTAAAACATATTTCGAATATATCACAATGTCGCATATTGGATCCCAATTCAGTAGATATATCCTTTGTCGTCGATGAACTTAGTACACGATTTTCTGTAGCAAATTATGTTTCTGGTTATGGGCGATGGAGTGGTTGTTGGTGTAATTGTGGAACTTGAGTCAGTTATTGTTGTTGTACTGGAACCCGTGCCTGAGCTGGGCATGATCGTATCCACGGGTCCTTCGATGGTCTCCGTTGTGGTGCGAGTGTTTGTAGTTTGCTCCACGATAGTCGGTAGAACGGTGGAACTCGAGTCTATCGTGTTCGATATGGGATCTGACACAATGGCATTCACGGCGAACATGTTGTTCATTATTTTCAAAAATTTCTGTATAATTATGGCGTCCTCCTGCGTCACTCTGGCTCGCCCGATGTTCCGTAGCAAAGCGCCTGGCAAGATCAGTGCGACAACCAGAACAAGAACATTTATCCTAAAGGCGATCTTCATTACGGTTCGAATAGACAGATATGTCAACTGAATTCAGCCCAGCAGATGTATATATGCGACTACTATAAGTATGCGATGAAAGAATAACATCATTCATATGTTATCAAACATCATGCACCATGTTGAATAATCCCGAGCTTCCGCAATGTTATTTTTGTTATCAAACATTGGAAAGGTCACGTCAGATATATAATAAAACATGTTTGGAAATCGTGCGAATATTTTTCAATAATACCATTTTTCCATTTATAATCAATTCTCTAATTCCACTTTTAATTGCAAATATTAGAAATTTCATACATTGACAAAATGAAAACTACTATTTTCTACAGGTTAAAAAAAAAATGTAGAACACCTTGTCTACAGATCTTTACTATAAGAAAACAAGTGACCGGAAGCAGTTAATTCAATGCAGAGTTTATTGACTGAGAATGACTCGGTAGTTATTGTCGTATCGACACGTACGAAGACCCGGCATCTGCTAATCAATTGAGGAAAATGCTCAGAATGTTGGCCCACTGTGCGATAAGTGGTCGCTGAATATCTGCACGTCGCTTTTTTCTTTCGTTTTGTTCTCTCTTGGTGTTAACCATTCCTTCAGAATTAGTGATAAACCATCGTAGAGCAATTTCCAAGAGATCGTTGCAATTGGGCTATAAAACCTAAGCTTCTATAGTACATCGGCATAAAGTCATCGTGCACTGTACAACAACAGTTGACGCTAACCGAGGCCGAACGAGAGAGCGACAGAGATTGAGAAAGGGAGAAGTAGTCTTAGAGCTAGGCATGATGCGATTCGCCCTGGTTCTAGGAATAGTCGTATCGGCTTTAGTGACGACAACCGCCAAACCCAATCCTCTACTTGGAATTTCCAATGTCATCCAGCAATCACGTGAGAATGTAGATTACACGATTCCAAACACGCGTTACTAATGTTAGCCCGCCATTTCCTATTCCACAGAGGCGAGCCAAACGCAGGTCGAAGGTGATGGTAACACGGTCGCGCAAGTAGCCAAGGTGAATCCTCAAGTAGCAGGACTCCTATCGGTGCTAACACACAAGTCTCAATTGGTGTCCGGAGCAAATGGTCGCAGTGCCACTGGAGGCATCAGCAATGCAGACGCCATTGCTCAACAACGTAAGTTTCACTCCATCAACCAATTAATCATAATGATATTCCGTATTTTCAAGAATCCTATTTTGCCTTCAGAGAACAAAGTGATTACCATGAAGGGAGACAATAATCAGGTATCCCAATTGGCCGATGTCAGTCCACAGATCGCTGGTAGTGCCGATGTCCTAAAGGTTGTCAAGCAGTTATCCGGTGGATCTGGTGGTAATGGTGCCCAAGGTAGATCTGGAGGTATCAACAATGCCGATGTCATATCCCAACAACGTGAGTTGCACTCCATCAACCCAGAGGTCGATTGGATTTTTTTATTCTTAGTAACGCCACTCTTTTTGTAGAGAACAAGGTGACTGACATAAAGGGAGACAATAATAAGATGTTCCAATTGGCGGATGTCAGTCCGCAGATCGCTGGTAGTGCGGATGTCCTAAAGGCTGTCAAGCAGGTATCCGGTGGATCTGGTGGTAATGGTGCCCAAGGTAGATCTGGAGGTATCAGCAATGCCGATGTCATATCCCAACAACGTGAGTTGCACTCCATCAACGCATAGGTCTATTGGATTCTTTTATTCTTAGTAACAGCACTCTTTTCATAGAGAACAAGGTGACTACCATAAAGGGAGACAATAATCAGGTATCCCAGTTGGCCAATGTCAGTCCACAGATCGCTGGTAGTGCCGATATCCTAAAGACTGTCAAGCAGTTAACCGGTGGATCTGGTGGTAATGGTGCCCAAGGCAGATCTGGAAGTATCAGCAATGCCGATGTCATATCCCAACAACGTAAGTTTCACTCCATCAACCAATTAATCATATGGATATTCCGTATTTTCAAGAATCCTATTTTGCTTTCAGAGAACAAAGTGATTACCATGAAGGGAGACAATAATCAGGTATCCCAGTTGGCCGATGTCAGTCCACAGATCGCTGGTAGTGCCGATATCCTAAAGTCTGTCAAGCAGTTAACCGGTGGATCTGGGGGTAATGGTGCCCAAGGTAGATCTGGAAGTATCAGCAATGCCGATGTCATATCCCAACAACGTGAGTTGCACTCCATCAACGCATAGGTCTATTGGATTCTTTTATTCTTAGTAACAGCACTCTTTTCATAGAGAACAAGGTGACTACCATAAAGGGAGACAATAATCAGGTATCCCAGTTGGCCAATGTCAGTCCACAGATCGCTGGTAGTGCCGATATCCTAAAGACTGTCAAGCAGTTAACCGGTGGATCTGGTGGTCATGGTGCCCAAGGCAGATCTGGAAGTATCAGCAATGCCGATGTCATATCCCAACAACGTAAGTTTCACTCCATCAACCAATTAATCATATGGATATTCCGTATTTTCAAGAATCCTATTTTGCTTTCAGAGAACAAAGTGATTACCATGAAGGGAGACAATAATCAGGTATCCCAGTTGGCCGATGTCAGTCCACAAATCGCTGGTAGTGCCGATATCCTAAAGTCTGTCAAGCAGTTAACCGGTGGATCTGGTGGTAATGGTGCCCAAGGTAGATCTGGAGGTATCAGCAATGCCGATGTCATATCCCAACAACGTGAGTTGCACTCCATCAACGCATAGGTCTATTGGATTCTTTTATTCTTAGTAACAGCACTCTTTTCATAGAGAACAAGGTGACTACCATAAAGGGAGACAATAATCAGGTATCCCAGTTGGCCAATGTCAGTCCACAGATCGCTGGTAGTGCCGATATCCTAAAGACTGTCAAGCAGTTAACCGGTGGATCTGGTGGTAATGGTGCCCAAGGCAGATCTGGAAGTATCAGCAATGCTGATGTCATATCCCAACAACGTAAGTTTCACTCCATCAACCCACAGGTCTATCGGATTTTTGTTTATACTTGTTTTTATTCTTCGTAACATCATTCTTTTCATAGAGAACAAAGTGATTGCCATGAAGGGAGACAATAATCAGATGTTCCAGTTAGCTGATGTCAGTCCGCAAATCGCTGGTAGTGCCAATATCCTAAAGGCTGTCAAGCAGTTAACCGGTGGATCTGGTGATACTGGTGCACAAGGTAGATCTGGAGGTATTAGTAGCGCAGATGTTATCGCCCAACAACGTAAGTTTTCCTCCTTCACCTTAAGTATTTCTGACAAAACTCCTGGAACTTACCATTAATGGTATCTGCAGAAGCCGACACCACCAACATAGAAGGAAGCGGTAACCAGCTCACGAAACTTATTGCCTTGAATCCACAGCTAGCTTTATTGGGCGATGTAGGCACTGTTCGGAAACAAGTCGCTGGAAAATCTGGCGGTGGTGGTTTGAGTAACGCTGAGATGAGTAAGCAATTTAGTAAGTTGATCAATGGCATAGTGTAGTGTTGAATCGCAAGTAATTTACTCCGATTCGATAGGCGGTCAATCCATTAACATGAAAGGCGACCACAACACCTTTACTAGCCTTCTCAACTTAAGTCCTCAACTTATAACGGGGTTGGATGTGGCCACAATCACAAAGTTGATCATGGGCGGTTTGACAGAGGAAGATTGCATTCAGAATGAGATGCAAGCCAGACAACAGAGTAAGTGTTCATTAACTTCGAGGGCATTGCTCAATTTTTTAATAATTTTAAATTGCAGGAAGCAGAAATGTGAACATTGAAGGCGACAACAACACAGTGTTCCAGGCTGTTGAATTGAGTCCCCAGATCGATCTGCAACTCGATGCCCTGACCAAGGAAGAGATTGTGGCCCGCTGTCGAGAATTGCTCGCAGCCACATCTACCGAAACGCCAACGACTTCCACAACAGAAACTGCAACCGATCCTCCTACGGAACCGCCTACTGATTCTTCAACCACACCTTCAACTACTCTTTCAACGACTCCTTCGACCACTCCGTCGACCACTCCTTCTACCACGCCTACAACTACTCCTTCGACTACTCCTTCAACTACTCCTTCAACTACTCCTTCAACTACTCCTTCAACTACTCCTTCAACTACTCCTTCAACTACTCCTTCAACTACTCCTTCAACTACTCCTTCAACCACTCCGTCAACCACTCCTTCAACTACTCCTTCAACTACTCCTTCAACTACTCCTTCAACTACTCCTTCAACCACTCCTTCAACTACTCCTTCAACTACTCCTTCAACTACTCCTTCAACCACTCCGTCAACCACTCCTTCAACCACTCCTTCAACTACTCCTTCAACTACTCCTTCAACTACTCCTTCAACCACTCCGTCAACCACTCCTTCAACCACTCCTTCAACTACTCCTTCAACTACTCCTTCAACTACTCCTTCAACTACTCCTTCAACCACTCCTTTGACCACTCCTTCGACCACTCCTTCAACCACTCCTTCAACCACTCCTTCAACTACTCCTTCAACTACTCCTTCAACTACTCCTTCAACTACTCCTTCAACTACTCCTTCAACCACTCCGTCAACCACTCCTTCAACCACTCCTTCAACTACTCCTTCAACTACTCCTTCAACTACTCCTTCAACCACTCCTTTGACCACTCCTTCGACCACTCCTTCAACCACTCCTTCAACCACTCCTTCAACTACTCCTTCAACTACTCCTTCAACTACTCCTTCAACTACTCCTTCAACCACTCCTTCGACCACTCCTTCGACCGCTTCTTCTACCACTCCTTCAACTACTCCTTCGACTACTCCTTCAACTACTCCTTCAACTACTCCTTCAACTACTCCTTCAACCACTCCGTCAACCACTCCTTCAACCACTCCTTTAACTACTCCTTCAACTACTCCTTCAACTACTCCTTCAACTACTCCTTCAACTACTCCTTCAACCACTCCTTTGACCACTCCTTCGACCACTCCTTCAACCATTCCCACGCAACCACCAACCAAGCCTCCAACTACTCCACCAACGCGTCGGTGCTATCGACGCTATTGCAAAAAATGGCGCAAAGTTCGCATCCACTGTTGCTACGGCAATCAAAATTGTCCCCATGCTCCTCCAGTTCCTCAGCGCCCCCCAGTTCCCGCGGTCCCACTACCATACTATTACTAGACAATTGAAGTGAATAAAACGTTTTGATACTTTTGAAAGACAAATGACTTTATCCTTCTAATGAATTTAGAGAGTTGAAATATCTTTTCTCTTCAGTGTCGTCAAAGATGTGAAGAATAAATAGGAGAGCTGAAGGGTCCTTCTCTAATGAGTTATGAGAGTTGTAGGATTCTTCACATTCACCAGAGTTCCGATGTGCTCCACGGCCTTCACCTTGCAAACGGCCTTGTCACCTTCCATGACGATAATGCCCTCGGCCTTGTTGCCGTCCGCTGGAGGTAAGAGCGAAATATCAGATTAGATGATATGTAAAGTACCGTTATCGTAACCTACCGACCACACACCTTTCCTTTTGCCTTGAGGGAGCCGAGAAGGCCACTGTAAGGGTTTAGAAAGAAGTTAATGGAAATCTCGAGCAAGAGGCTCTATGGCAATACCTGAAATGAGCACGATGAAGACGAGCACGGAGAATTGTTTCATTGCTGATTCCACACTGTCGTCTAAAGTGCACGACTTGGAGTTTATACCTACGAGCTATACATATATCCATATATACCCCTGGTATTCTCCAAGCTTCTTACGTAACCAGTGATAGTCGTGAGTAGAAATTTGAATTTTCTACAATTTCTATATGTATTGAACACGTTTCGCTTTCGGTGTTCGTGACTTATACAAAGAAAGAGAGAATGTAGGCAGACGGATCAGTATTCAAGTGAATTTTAATTTTTATCATCTACTATATAACTTAGCTCCAGAATGTTTCTTGAATATATCGTATTCTATATTTCACTCCGCTATTAAAATTTGTCTCTATTTTGAATCTCTTTATTGAATTCATCTTATTGAGAAATTAAACTATTGCCGGAAAATTGAATGGTAACTCAACATGTCTTGTTCCTACCCATGTAATGATATTGAATCCCCTGGAAGCTATCATCAAGCTAGCATATCATCACCAGGTGGTCGGTGTTGGCATTTTGTCAGACGCCTTGTCTTATCTGTCATTTTGCCTTTCGTCTGGCTGTCTTTCCCTCGGTACGTGTGTCTGTCCCTTTTGTCTGGAGCTGTCAACGCGTTCTGAACGTCCATTGCTTCCCGCTCACAGACCTCGTCGACATCTTTCGCAGCATCTTCCTCATCGTCATCGCTGTCATTGGCGTCGCCATCGCTGTCTTCTCGGCCATTATTGTCCTTATGTCTTCCCTCGTCCACTAATCCAATTACAAGTTGTCGTCCCGGTTCTCCTACGGCTTCTTCTGCCCTCCCAGCGAGGACGACGACCACGACGACAACAGCATCACCGTGATCTCAACATGCGCACAGCAGCTTGTAATCCGATTATGTCCTTTCTCCGTTTGGCATGTGTCCTTTGTGCAGAAGCAACAACACTAACAATAACAACGATAAAGGTGAGTTTGCGAAAAGTTTCCTCAGACGCTGCATTGTTGCCAGGAAGGATTTGTTCTTGTGGTCGTTGAGAATCGCGCATCGAGGTCAGAGGTCAGAGGCAGTCTAAAAAAAAAGGAATAAAATAGCGACGACAAAACTTAAAGAAAATTCAAAAAGTCAGCGTAGTCTCGGAATTACCCAGAGTGCGACAGAAAGAGACAGAGAGCGGAATTTTCTCTGACTAAAGAAAGAAATTCTCTCCCACACTCGCTTTGCTAACTTTTCCTACTTTCACTTGGCTTTTGTCGCCATGGGCACATTTTTCTACTCTAACCCTTGCTTAGACAACAATTTTCTAATTTTCCCTTACTTTCCTTCCTTTCTCTTACTTTCGGTTGGGGAAATTTTGTAATTTCCTCCTGCTCTTTCGAACTATTTAATTTGTCAGCATCAAGGGTACAAAATATTGACGTTCCCACACCTCCCTCTGACTGGCGCCACGCCCTCATATTTTCAGCTCGTCGACTTCTTGACCCCCAAGCTATCGGCCGTAGACCAAATGGTCTTAATCCTACCTGTCTGTGTCGCCTATGGTACAACAACAGCCACAATGCCAACATGATACCAAACAAAAAACGGGACATTACGGCACATTAAGCACAGCTTCTGGGAGATCGTATTGTGGCAGGATAAGGAATTTAATCCGAAGTTATGACAGTAGCTACAAATGACAAACAAACGAAAAAAAAAAAGAAAATAGTAAAATAAAGAAATACCAAAGAGGTTGTCTGGAGAGAGGGTGGCGAGGACGGCCGAGGGGTGCGGAGTGGGGAGGCGTGGTTGATGAGGGTTTCCAAAGACGCGAGCACAAAAGGTGTGACAGCGAGGAATTTTTATCACATTCCAGAACACACCTGGCTCCGCACCTCGGCGACCCGAAAGAATGCTAAGGGGGGAGGCGAGGAATTTTGCTAATTTCCACCCACCGCCCCCATTTGCCACCTGCCCTCCCTCGTCTGCTCAACACTTGCCCCAGGCGAAAAGTCGTTCCTTGAGGAGGCCCCTAAAGAAATCCACGGAGCCACGAAGCGGCTCGAGAAAGTGAGGTAGCACGGGGCACAGACGGGGAAGGACAGAAGGAGGTAGAGTGTCGGACAGACAGAGAGCGAGAAAGCGAGAGAGAGAAAGTGGGAGAGCTATAGGTGGATCTCCACGAGGGCGTAATTTAATTTCTATTTTATTTTATATTTTGGCGACGATAAATTTCATTCTCAAGCAAGCGGTTGCCGGTTTGCTCAGCGCCCGCGCTCCACGTTCTCGCTCTGGGCTCGCCCACCCGGTCTCACTATCTCTCTCTCACACATTCCCTCGATCTGCCGCACCAAATTGAAATGTGTTCCCGTTGACGGTTTTCAAGTCAAATTAAAGTGCAATTTGTGGGTTAATTTATTTGGTGGCGGGCGAGGAGCAGATGAAACAAATGGAAAAAATTAAGAGCATACTGTTAGGATTCGAAGACAGCTATCTGCCTTCGCCACATGGTTGGAAGCGAATGGTGGTGGTTGGAGTTGTTTCTTCTTCCTTTATAATGACATGAAGCAGACACCTTCGGCTCCCAAGAATTCCCTGCGCCCAGGAGCGAAGAAAGGAGAGAGAAGGAACCGGAAGTGGTTGCTGAGGGAAGAGCGATGGGTAGTGGGGGTAGGTAGGGTTTGTTGAAGTCAGACGAATATCGTACGCAATCGTATGCATAAAATTGCGAGCGTCGCACGCATGTCCTGGCGCTGGCAGGACGATTCGCCTCGGCGCGTTTCCTCGGTGCGATTTCGCAGGACAAAAATACGATCTAGATTCTACAGACTCGGCGTCGTGTGCCTGTGTCCGTGTGGGTACGAGTGCTTGTGTGTGTGCTCGGTGTTCCGGAACTCCACTGATATCCAGGACGGTAGGCAGGCGGAGCCAACCTACCGCAACGAGCCCACTGCCAACGGAAGTTCACAATTCCAACCAGATACCCTTTAAATCTCGCGCCCCACCCCTCGTCCTCCCTGGCCAGAGCGTTCTCCATGGTCCTTCCTCACTCCTTCCCTCTTCCACTCCTCGCTTCTGCCTGTCGTGACTCGCGTCGAGCGTGAAACTCGGCTCAACCGCTGTGACGTCGCCGGCACAGTGGGGCGGACGCGTATACAAAAAGTTGAATACACCGATGTCAAATATTCTGTGAAATTTATGAAAAATCAGATAAATCAAGTCTGTTTCCAAGAAAACCCGATACTCGAATAACCCTTTCGAGTCTCGGGAAAACCCTTTCGAATCTCGACGAATTCCTTTCAAACCTCAGACGAATCGTTGCGAAGAAAATCCGTCCCCATTCCAAGTGCTCTCGAAGGATCGATTTCAGTGGTTTGAAGGGCAGGCTGAACGCGGGATCAGGACTCGCTGCCACTGTCGCGACAGCCAGGACTAACCGGATGTGCAGCACTGCTACGACACATCCTTGACAAGCAAACAATATGTTAACCGGGACGGGTGGAAGGAGCAGAAGCAGGAGGGGTTCGAAGCAACACGAAGAGAGAGCAGCAGGAGAGGGGCGAGAAGAAGGACGAAAGGCGAGGACGTGAGGGCGACGGCTGGAGGCGAAGTATAGGAGATGAAGAACCAGGAGGACGAGTGGGGAGCGAGGGCCGGGAACGATCGTGAAAGACGGCAAAAAGCATGCAGACTGCGAGGGACGGAGGGCGTTGGATGATGGAGGACGACAGCGGCAGCGACCGCGACGACGACGTCGCAGACGACGCTGAGGATGACGTTGGCTTCGGAGTCGGCTCCAGCCTCGCGTCTTTCGTCGCGCATTTTGTAACTTGATCTTCTTCCACTTGTTGTTTTCGTTCCTCTTATGGTTATTTTTGTTGTTGTTCTTCCTGTTGGTTTTCCCCGTCATCCCTTTGTTTTTGCTCGAGCGCTATTAAAGCCAACTCCCACACACTCACACGGGCGCCGGAGGAGGCGCGAACCCGAAGGATAATCATGGCCTAAACAACCGGAAGCGGGGGAAAATAATAGAGACAGCAGTTCGCGGGGCGCGGGCGAAGGGCGGAGGGGCTCTGGGTGTCTGTCAGGAGGCATCGACCAACCCACGGGGACAAACAACGCGCCCTCTCGCTACCACCCACCCGCTCCCACCTGCCGTCTGACGTGCTCGCGGCCGCCCCGTCATCTTCGCCGTCCCGTGCCGCCCTCCGGCCGATGTCGTTGCTTTAAATTTATGCAAGGCATCCAAACAACACCAACAACAACAACCACGAGACAAATCGCTGTTGATGTTATTATTGCTGTTGTTGCTGCCAAGGTGTGCTGGAACTTCCGGAGCTCAATTTCTCATGTTGTGTCTGTTCGAGTCGTTGTTGTTGTTGGTGTCTGCTGCTTTTGGGGTTGATACTGCAGGTGTTGTTGTTATTGTTGTTGCTGGGGTTGATATTTACGCTGTCGATGTTGCTGTTGTTGTTGGAGTTGTTGTACTCTTTCCCAATGCTCCCCTCGTCGTTGTTGTTGTAGCTGCTGTGCCCTCCGTCGCCCCAGGATGTCTCCCCAAGGATAATTCGGGCGTGAAATTACAATCGAAGCCCCGACTCCACTCGGTGAATGAAAAAGCGAAAGCGAACCGAGCGACTCCCCGTCTCGCTCGCCCCTCCGCCACCCACTCCCCCAGCTTGGGCGCCCCGATCCCTCCCCCACAGCGCTGAATGGCAGGTGTTTTGTTTTTATAGTATGTCCCGAGGTTGGGGGCTCCAAAAAACAATGCCATTGAAAGTACAAAAACAAGAAGGCAGAAAATGAATTCCTGCATTTTTTCTTCTGTCGCTATCATTTTGTTCTTTTGTTATTATTACTCTGACGTCTTTTGAATGTCCGTGTTCCGAGGTAAATTTCTGTTTTCGTCTTCAATTTGTTCTTTTCTTCATTCTTCTTCTTTTAGTTCAGAAGCATTTCTTAAATTTCTTTTTAGTTTTTTTTTGAAGAAAAATAATTTTCTTTAGCAAACGTATTTAATTTCCCTCTTTCCTTTTGTGTTTAATTATTTATTGGAACTTTATCTAGTAATAAATTAAATATAAAATCCATATTAAGAACTTCAAATTTCCAAGTTCTGGAAAGTTCTTCCAGATAAATTCTTCGAAAAGGTTTTTCACTCATTCCAGTTCTTTCTGGAAAAAATGTCAACCGTTCCTCGGACTTCCTGGAACACAGCGAATGTCAAAGTTGAGCAGGATATTTCTGCACGTCGGTTGAAATTATTTATTAAGCTAAAAATAAATGAATTCGGACCCATTTCAAGAGAAAACCCCGAAAAAATTGGGCCAAACGCGTGTCTAATGAAGCCGAAACACACTTACACAAAGGGAAAAAGAGAGAGAGAGGAAACACGCCCAAAAGGAAGATTGCAGAAATGTACATATATATCCACATGTATATATAAAATACGATGGGAGAAATAAAAACCGAAATCTAACAAATAAATAGCAATTTGTCTACGTGCTACGTGCTTAAAATACTTAAACCGGCGGCCGAGTTTGAAACCCTCACTAGGAGCCGAGCCAGAGAGAGAATGGCAGATGGGGAGAGTGAGGGAAATAGAGATAGAGCGGATGAGAGAGAGGGAGAGCTGGGGGATGAAGGAAATCGCTTGCGGCACCGAAATTTCCATGTTAATGGAACAACATTACAAACTTCTCCACGAAATAAAGGAGCAAAGGGAATCGAATGAACGAATAGGACAGATAGAGAACGATAGAGAAGACAGTGAACGGGGATGAGAGAGAGCCAAAGGGGAGAGGATAATAAATTTAAATTGCTTTACAATCAGGAATGTCAATAGAAAATTTTATTAGTGCGTGCAAATTTTATAAAACACTCACGGAACCTCACAAACAAAGGAAAAAGGAAGACAGCAGAACAAGTGGATTCCCTTCGGACCGAGGCGCCCGAAAGGGACGGATGCAGGAGGATAAGAAGGGCTTGGGGTTTAAATTCAGATGAAAAAATCATTCCTGAAACTTTCTGCTCGGACCTGAAAGAACATTTTATTAAAAGACAAATAAAATTTGGATGCTCTAACTTTAAAGTTTTGAATAGGAAATTAAGAGATATACAAATAATTCGGATAGAACTTCGGATAGTATTTTATGATAAATTATGGAACACCTCGAAATTCATTTCAAAAAACATTCCAAAGCTCTATTATTTCGAGGCTTTCTCCCAAAGGAAAACTTCCCCCGAGCTATAAAAGCGAATGAACTGAAAATGGAAAGAAAATGTTCCTCGACTCCAATTTCCACTGACGTTCGCCCGCACTTCGTTCTCATCTGAGGTCAATTCGCTTAATCATGGGCTCAGCAAATGGAACATTATCCGGGGAATATAATAAAATTCCGCACACGAGATCTTTTAATAAAAATGCATTAGGTGTCATTATTTTTAAGGAAAATACATTCCACGACCAGGGCACATGTATTAAAAACAATAACAACGGCCTGACTGGGGACAGAAGGAGATAGAGAGAGGGAGGGAGAGTGAGAAAGAGAGAGAGAGTGAGGGATGGGAGCACAGGGAGTGGGAAAAACTCTCACAATGGGGTCGATTTTAAGCACATTTCATTTTTACGCCAACCTCCGGGAGCATTCCGGACCTTCTGGTTCTCGTCTCTCTTCCTTTTTCTTCCCTCCCCCCTCTTGCCAATCTCGTCTCTTCCCTTCCTTCCCTCCTCTTGTCTATCCCTGTGTCTTTTGCCTCCCGTCGTGCCTCACTCCGACGTTCCTGCCACCCAAGCCAAACCTCTCTCCGTCGCCGGTCCCCATCCGGGTTTCTTTCGTCCTCCGCCTTCGCCCCCTCGTCCTCCTTCCATTACGATTCATCCTCCGCTTTCTTCGGGTACTCCTCTTCCTCTGCTTCATGCTCCTCCTCCCGCCACCAGCCCCGCCCCGCCCTCGGAAGGCATTCACTTTCGTTTCGCCGCCGAAATCTTATAAATTCTCGGCACGTGCAAATTGTGTTCATCAACACGTAGTCGCCGGCATGTCCTGTCCTCCTGCGCCTGGTCCTCGCTTCCAGGACATCGCTCTCCTATTCTCTTCCTCCTCGTCCTCTTCCTCCTTCTCATCCTCCACCTCTCTGCCTTCTTCCCTGCTCTCCTGCCTGGCCTTTTCTGGTCACGGTCGTCAGCGTGAGCCGAGGGTGGAGATGAATTTGTTGCCGTCATGTAAGGCGGCAGGTACGACGACAACAACAGCAACTACAACAACAACGAAGCCAACCATGTCGCTTTGAAGCTCTTGTGCGCCTAAAAGCATCCTGCGTCTTTTTTCGTTTGGTCTGCTGTGCTCCTGGCGAACGCTAAAATAGACGTTAATATAATTTAAGCTGATGCTTTTTATAGCTATTTTAGATGTTCCCTCCTCGCCACTTCCCTCCACCATTCTTTCTCTTTGTTATCCTCGCCGATCTCTTCCCTCTTCTGTCTTCGTCTCTCCTCCCTCCACGGCTCTGTCTGGCGGCGATGTCTTCGGCTCGCCGTGCACTCGACACAAATAAAATTTCTGTTATTAATGTGTTTCACGCAGCCGTTTACGTGGGCGTGAGTTCAATTAATGAGAGCCCAGGTGAGTTTTTAACGCGAGCACCGAGAGAAATCCGAGTTCGATTGAAGAAATATCCTGGAGAACACTCGCTTTAAATAAGCTGCTAACTCCACCGAAAGGAACTATTTATTCCAAAAGTACTTACAGCTTCACTAAGGACTCTTTTTGCATGAATTTTCCCTCCCCTCTTTCCTCTCCTCTATCTGTCTATCTGTCTAATATGCCCTCGAGGGTGCAGCTTCGAGTTCTCTCAGTGTCCTTTGGCATCTGCTTCGCTCCTTCTCCTCGCTCTGCTCCTGGTTCGTTCCTTAAGGGCGCGAAAACTTCGTAAGCAGCGCCCGATCCACATCAATCTTGCATTAACAACTTCTCCGGCGCCCTCTCTCTCCTTCACGCACATTCCAGCTCGCTGTCTCCCTCTCTCACTCTTCCGCCTTCTCTGCAGCCTCATCTTCGCGAGACTCGACACTAATTTGTAATTGCAAGTTTTAAGTTCGCCTCGTCCTCCGTCCTTCGTCCGCCGCCCTCGGCGCATCCGCTGCTCATCCTTCGAAACCACAGCAACAACAACCAGGTCCTTGGAAAGGGGCAGAGACGGCCTCGGAGGCGGCGGAGGAGGAGAGGGCGTGGCTGGGCGTCGCGGCTCGCGGACGATGATGCGGGTTTTATTGCTCTTATTACAATTTCATAGCTCGACGTGCGACGGGCTCGAACTCGGGACGATGATCAGTGGCGAATAAACAGGAAGTTCCCGAAGTCCCACAGCACAAGGGAACAGAGGAGGGTCTGTCGGTGTAGAGAGCGGTGGGGGTGACACTGGTGCGAGGGAATTTTCACAAATTAAGTGCGTGCGTTGAAAACCCAAGCAGCAGCCGGGATTTCGTCTCCAGTGGATTATTTTTGGCATTATTTTTATTCTCGTGGTTCGCTCTCGTCTTCTTCGGTGTTGTTGGGTTTTGTTGTTGCTTTCTTAGTATTGCCTTTTTATTGTTGTTTTATCTCTTTGTTGCTTTTGCTGGCGTTGCTGGAGTCGGTGACTCGTTGTAAATTTTTAATTTCACTTTGATGCGGTCTCCACCGTCTTTTTGATGTTAATTATAAAAAAAAGGCTAATCTGCTGGTCTCTATCGACGACAGGGGAGTTTTTGAGGAACTTTCACGAGCTCCGGGGACGTGGCACGACGCCGCAAAGTAGGCAGCGAAACTCTTTCGAAAGTTTTTGCCTCTTCTACCTCGACAAACGCTGCATATTTATAGGTTACAATTTTAAATCCAGTGACATTTGCCGTGATCCCGTGTTCACAGGTGTTTTTGACCGAAAGTAGACTTGGGCCTTCATTTGGAGAGTCCTCGGCTTCTGGGCTTCACCGCGAAAACCCGTCGAATTCTCTCAACAACCTTTCTCTCCCTCGGCACATCGAAAAATCCGCTGCCATGCAACAGATTTTCACGCCAATCTCCCCCTCTCGCTCTCGCTCCCGCCGCAGCCACGCCTCAGCTGTAGCCGAAATTCGATATTAATGAACTCCTGAAAGTATGCTGTCAATATTTGTGTCTCGCGTAAAGGACTCTTCTCGATTTCATGCCCCACTGCTCATTGACCGCAGACCCCACAACACTACAACAAGGCGCGGAGCACAGAGGACGGGTGAGAGAGAGAGCAACAAAGGGAATAATAGAGAGAAACAGAGCGAGGGAACTTGGTCAGAACCCATCGATTCCTAATCCACCATGAGCTCCAGTCTAGAAAATTTCATATAAAAATTCCAAACACGATGGGTTTCGAAATGATAGATGAAAGACAGACAGAGGACCGGAGGGAGAGAGAGGAAAAATTCCGGCACCCAAACAAACAACCACAACCCAACAACAACATCAGTCTGAATGTCGAGGACAACAAAAAGAAGGACGACACAACAACAATAGGACGCCACATGAATATGGTCCATTAAAGGGATGAAAGGCAGATTCCGCTGGAGTTTGGTTTTTCATTAGGTTTTCATTTTTCCCTCTCACTCTCTCGCCGCTCTGGCCCTCTCTGGCGACATGGGCCACCGACGGGGGGAAGGGGAAGAGGGGGCGTGGTCCCGGGGGATCCGGCGACATGTCCCTGGACTTGGACATGGCGAGTGAATGTCATTGAAACTTTTATGGGAAGTTTAGCGAATGACATTGACACGAGGCGACGGAGAGAGAGAAGGAGAGAGGGAGAAAGGGTCGGAGACCGAGGAAGGGAGAGCGAGAGGACGAGGAGGAAGGGATGGGTTCACATTTAATAGAAGTGGGATTTCGGTGTGAATCGAGGGCTGGCCGACGTCCTGCAACTGGTGAAGGATCTCGAGCCAAACAATGCCGCTCGGTGTGAATGTCCAACTGCTGCACTGACAACGGCAACAGCAACAAACAACAACAGCATCATCTACAGTGAGTGGAAAAAATTCCGGGAAGAGCACTGGGAGAGAGAGGGAGAGAAAAAAGCCTGTTAACATGGTTTTCACATTTATGGAATGCATGTAAATAGAAATTCCCTGACGATTCTCACGGGCATTACATTTTCAAACACTCGAACCGAGTGAATCGAGGTCGAAAGAACTTCGAGCCGGAAGGACTTCCGTCCAAAAATAAGAGTCCTTGAAGTGTTGGCATCCTGAGTTAGGGAGAAAGAGACCGTGAAGTGGTCTGAGTCCGGCTAAAAGGTGATTTAAATATTCTCATTTGCTGTTGAAATGGAAGTCTTTAAATTTCTGTGAACTTTATGCCGAGGGAAAAAACAATAATATATTCGATTAAAATCGGAAGCTTCTGGAGAAATCGGCAGCAGCTGAGACTCTGGACCTCCTCACAAATGCAGCCAAATAGATTGCAGTTACTCCTACAACCACACACAGCCAGACACACACACATATACGACACTCCGATGCACGGACACGAACGCCCGCCCCCACAGAAGACCCAGCTCTCACTCACACCGGGGCAAAGAGAAATTCGAGGAGAATCCAACAACTTCGAGGGATCCGGAGCCGGCGCCGGCGACGGCGTTGGCGAGGGCGACGGAGATGCTGCAGGACGAGAAGGAAGTTTGTTCAGTTTTATGCAGCTTTGGAATAAAATATCTACAATAATAAATATTGCTAAACCCTTCGGTTGTGCTCGGGACAAGCCGAAAAATGGAGTTCACGAAGAACAAACGGAAGTAAAGGAAATAAACCGAACAAAAATGAAACAAAATAGAATAATAAGAGTGAAAGCAAGGAATAAAATAGTATACAAGAAAATCAAATACAATAAGAAAATAAAATATAAGAAAAGAAAGAAAAAGAAATGAATGAAAAAATTACAAGCAAATCTTCAGTACATTTGAAAAATAAACAATAAATATAAAATTAAAAAGAATTAATTTCAAAGAAAAGCATCACAATAACTGTGAAGGTGAAAGAGGAGAACAAGAGGTAGCTGCATACTTTCAGGCGCACTTTCCTGTATTTTCCCCTCAGCATCAACTTCGTTGGGATTGCAGTTTTGTACTAGAACCGAGCCATCGAAAGAGCTGCAGAAGCAGAGAAGAAAAGAAAAGAACCAGAGATGAGCGCAGTGAAAGAGAGCGAAATAGGGAGACAGCGAGTGAGGGAGAGCGTCTGGCGTCGAAGACGGATGCCGCAAAGACGGCGGGCCAGCGATTCGGAAGCAGATGGACAAGAATTCCGAGAGATAAACCAGCGAGAATTTGTTCTCGTCGACCGAGACGGACGAGTCGCGACGGACAGAGAGAGAGAGAGAGAGAGAGAGAAGGACAGAGAAGTAGTGAGGGCGGAACAGGACGATGTCGGACGACGATGGAAGCCGTGTGACAAATGCTGGACCCTGTTTACACGCGACGCGGATGGACCGACGGACACATTGATGAATTGTTGAGCTGTCCAGACGCGGAGAGAGAGATAGGGAAAGGAAGGGTGGGATATATACAGACATGGGAGAGCTGTAAAATATTGTTATGATTTTTTTTTTTAAATATGTAAACTAAATTATTAAAGGTTATTGAAATTTATTCCGAATGTGTCGCGATTTTCAATTCTGTTTTCTTACCAAATTTTCCTTGTTTAATAAATACATCTTCTATTTGACCCCATGTTCTCGCTCTTCACTCGTTGCCTTCTCCAGTCTCTCAATTTATTTTCATCCAACTGGATCTTTCTTCCTGCTCCTTTTCTCCCTGATTCGCTCAACTAGCTTCGTTGCTTTTCTCGTGTTTTTCTTTCATAAAAATCTGTTGTCTCGCAGAAGTTTCTTCATAAATCTTCCTTTCCCGCTCGCGCACTCACACACGCACACTTGGAGATATATCCTTCTTACTTTAGTTTACTTTGGTTCGTCTCGTCCTTGTCCTCGTCCTCGGGTTCGCCGTCGTCCTGGCAGGATTTCACTCCTTTCTGATTCATGTAATGCAGTTTCAGTTTCAGTTGGCATCATTTAATTTCTCCCCCTGCCCCCCACCCCTTCCCCTGCTCTAGGCGTGCTTCTTCCCCTTCTCAGCTCCCCTTGTTTATTTTCCATTTGCAAACAAAGCAAATCCGAAACATGAAATTTATCATTCGCCTGGATTTTTATTTTCGGTCGGACGGAAAGTCTTCATGTGTGAATATCTCGCTATCTCTCTCTTTCCCACACGCTGTGTGTTTTTGAGGCCCGAGAGACAGAAAGAAACACGAGCAACAGAAAGAGACGCGGGTGAAAACGAGAAAAAAGGACAGAAAAAAGGGAAAACATTTCAAATATCTCCACGGCAGAGAGAGAAGGAAAAACTTTCGTTAGCCGGAAACTCTGTCTGCAACAGACCTGATTTCCATTGTTTTTCCTTCTGCGAAAAATCTCATTTTTTTGTGTAAACTACACGAAGTTCGTCCCTCGTATTTTATGACTAGAAATCATGCGAGAATGCTTTGTTTGTGCAGTTTCCTGGTTCACTGAAATTCTGATATCCAACTGCACTTATCCGACAGGGCGAGGTGTTTTTTCCGTAGTTATCCGGTTGTCTTCTCTAGCGAAATCACAAGAAGTCCTTTTCGATGATTAACTAAGACAAGTTCAAGGCTGCGCCAAACCTATCCGACACTATCCGGAGGCTCAACAATCTCTACAAAAGTAGGAATTCTGTCGTAATTTTGGAACTGGTAAGTTCTAAATTCATTTCCAGTTTCGGGCAAATTTTTAATCGAACAGGGCGAGAAGAAAAACACTTGAATTTGCATCGATTCGGAATTGCCCAAAGAGATTATCCGCTTTATCCGACTTGTGGCCGCACTGCAATCGCTCCAAATTGAGATCCTAAAGCGATTTAGCACAACGCAACACACATCGTAAAAAGGGATCCTCCGTGAAATGCTTCATTAAAAAGTGCAATTTCCACGATTATCCGGAAGAGACGAGGGCGCTTTGAAGTCCTGCCGGGGACGAGGGGACGGCGGGCCATGAATTTGTGCTGAATTTGCCGAAAGATGAAGTGCAATCGAAATTGCAGCAACAATCTCAACAGCAACAACAACAATGGATAACAACAACATCACAAAACACACAAACTGGAAGCACAAAATTCAATAACCCTAACGAGTCGGGTGGCCCGAAAAAAGTGGATAGAGCACCGAGACCTGAAGCCCACGGGGCTGCGAGGGGGCGGGCGCGGCAGAAGGTGGAGCAAGGCGAGAAGGCGGAAGAGACGGGGAGCTCGAGGGCGGGTCGGTTGGGGCAGGCGCTTTGCATGGAGTTCGATTTCAATGGTAGGAAATGCGACACACTTTTTCCTTCCTCCATTTGCTCATGCCGCCCTCTTCCCTCTCGTTCACTCCTCGCTCTCTAACCCTCTCTGTGTCCCCTGTCCCTCTCTGGCTCCCATGACTTGCTCCGTTCAATTTATTAACAACCACGCCAGCGGAAGGTCCAGGGGCGAGAGAAGGATGGTGCTTGGACACAGTACGAGCAAGAGGGCGATAGAGAGAGGGGCTGGGGAGAAATCGGTAAAAGGACATCATCGTCGACGAGGACATCGTTATCCTGAGCGCAAGCAGCGTGAAAGGAAATCAGAGATTGAGAGCCTCGGAGGTGGAAAAGTAAAGGATTTTCAAATGCAGCCACCGCCGGAAGCGGACAGTGTTGTTCTTTATCGTTCACGGAGAGACATACGCAGAGGGAGAGGGAGAAAGCGATCCTCTCACTCTCTCACTACCTTTGAAACGTCTCTCCTTCGCTCGCACGCGTTCATGAAATATTCATTTTCGATTAGTCGACGACATCGATGGCCGTGAGCGAGCACTTCTTTGGGGGATTTTCCCTCGCTCTCCCCCTCAGTCCCTCCACCCAGGCAGCCATCCATCGATCGATGTGTGCACATGTTCGTCCTCGTTATCCCTCGGCAGCACTATTGACATTCCGGAGTCAGCGCGCCTTGCTGCAAATCTGTTTGTCTCGACGCGGCCCCGTCGGACTCCGGCCTGGAATCCGACTCAGACCCAGTGCCGTCAACGCCATCTGTTGGTCCTCTCGTCGCTCTCCATCACACACTCTCTCTCTCTCTGTCTCTCGTCCTCGGCCTCGCTGGGGAGGTCCTTGGACTCGTCAGTGTCGCCAACAAATTGGTCCAAATGTGTGCCCTAATTTCTGGTTGAAATGAAAGCGTCATTTCAGTCGCTCGCCTGATGAATGAGTGGCGAGGACTTGCGGCAAGTGTTGACGTGTGGCGAAGGCGGACCAGGAGGGGTGGAACGAGGGAAAGCAGAAGGCGGTGGTGAGAGGGACGGAGGGGCTCTGCACACGTCGGCGGCGACAGAGTGGAGGGGACGAAGAGTAGCTGAAGAGCTCCGTCATCGCTCTTAGTCAGAGGAGAATCTTCAAAGGTACATGGAGATTTGTATAAACCCTAAAATAGATTTGTTATAAAATTAAATAAGTACATTAATTTGAGAACAAATTTATGAATTTATGAAAAACGAATTAAGAAATTTATGGTGATCGATAATGATGATATTTGATGATGAATGGATAAACAATTTTTGATTTTGAAACTGAACTTGATTTTTTTTAAATAATTATCTTTAGGACTTGCACTACAGTTACTTTTACATTTTCTAACAGGAAGTGTTTGCAAAATATAAATATATTTTTTTCACATTTTAATATATAATATTTGAACAATAAAAACAATAATATTCCACTTGACTAATTTTTCGAACCCCTCAATTTGCGAAAAATTAAAATAAATCGATGATTGAAAATTCCCTTTCAGCCCAGACCACACCAAGAGAGTTGTCGACAAATGCGTGTAATTTCGATTATTCGACTACCGAATCAATGAATACCACGCCAGACTCCCTCCCACTCCCCCTCCCCACGACGGCGAGAACCCATGCCCACCCCGCCCACACACAATGTCAAACACACACAGCACAGCATTTAATTCAGTTATAAAATTCCCTTTCACTCGCATTTGCGACCGCGAGAGCAATTATTTTAAAAGCCTCTCGATGACTCGACGTCCGGCCCAGACCAACCCTGACCGACCCAGTCCAGCTGCCCGACCCATTATCAGCCTCGTCCGCCCTCCCGAGCCCGGCGCCGTCTGATGCGGAGCCAGCCCTGGTCGGCAGATGAGATGCCTTCGTCTGCCGAGGGTCAATTGACCGTTTTGGGCATCTCTCTGTGTGCGTGTGGGTGTTTGTGTTTCCCCATGTCGGTGCTGCTGTATTTGTGTGGATGAGCATGTGCTGTCTGTATGTGTTTGCAATTTGCCTCCAGCCGCCCGGTTGATATCCTGTCAGGATCCGCCGCCCAAATTGTTTGTTGGCTCCCCTCTGTAATTAACTTCATGCACAGGGTTGCCATTTGCCTGCATTCAACGTGCTGGAGCAGTGATTAGTTTGTTGCTGGTGGCCGGTGGCGGCGGGCCGGAGGCTGGGTAGGGCAGTCGAGTCGGTCTGAGGGTTTGAGTGATTAACATAAATCGTCTGGATGCTTAGGAAGACTCTCGCTTGTGGCCGGCCTGCTTTAAGTCCGTCTAGTCGCCTTACTTTCGGTGTTATTTCGAAATGGGAATAAAACCCAATCCCTCCCGCTTTGGCGTTGTGTGGAATTTAATTTAGAGATGGGCTGAAAATAATTCAAGCCAGGTTTTGCTTGAAGGGGAGCGTGAAAGTAGGCTTTCGTTTAAAGTTTCGTTTCTCCTGAACTTATGGGAAAGTGTGAAATTTTCTATTGAAAAGTCACGTTACTTTCATCCATTCCTTGGATTGTGAATTTATTTGATATTTTATTTATATAGATATCAAATTAGCATAAAAAAAAGTTTTTTCGTTCCTAAAAATATGCAACATTTTGGAGGTCCTTCGCCACGTGTAAGGTAAATGAGAAATTTAGGTCTTCCACTGTACACCGGCGGTTGTCCCTTCGATGACAGCAGTAACACCACACTACCACAACAACAACCACCCGGAGACTGACAGTGACATCAGCATCAACATCAACATTAACAACAACAACAGTTCAACCGCTATGGACACAAGGTGTAACCAACGTGTCTTTGTGTGTGAATACGTAGTAACGATGATAAATTTGAATTTACGCTTCTGAAACAATAACAACAATGGCAATAACAACACCAGACTAGCAACTAAATGAAACAACAACGAACAGGGAGAACATAATTTTGGAATGCTCCTACCGCTCTCTATCTATCTATCTATCTATCGCAGCTCCTCACTCATCTCGCCGAAGTCTGCACTCAACGCACTCAGTCAAATGCAATCACAGACCTCTCCACGCCTCGCCCGCTTCTCCTTCAGACGCCTCATTTGTGTCACCAGCCCACGTCCCTCGCCCTCCATCCGGTCCTCGCCAGGCTCGAGGACTCCCTGCGAGGGTCCCTCGACCACTCATCGATAATTAATGAAATCCGACAGCCCACAGTCTTCAGCATGCTGCGGTTTCATCCGCCAACGAAGGACGATGGAAGAGAAGAACATGAGCTAGAGACGTAGGACGAGGAGACGGAGGAAGAGCAACGCAGGACGTGAGACGAAGAAGGGCGCCGAAGGAGTAGAGGAGGCAGCAGAAGGAAGAAGGGGCGCGGAACGATGCCGTTGAAGGCGCTCGGGACGCGAAACCCCAGTGAAGCGAAATAATGTGAAGTGGCTTTGATTGAGTTCGGAGGCGACGTTCGAGGCGGTTGGCGTGGGTGTTGGGGCTGGCGCTGGGGCTGGGGCTGGCGGCCCCCAATACCCGAAGCACCCTCGGAGCACTAGACGATCCATGGCGAACCCCTCTGGACTTTGACGCTTTAATGAGAAGCGCTTTAATTGAGTTTGCATGTTTATGGCTGCGTCTTCTCTGATCCGAGGATCCCGGCCACCGAGCCGCAACTGGGAACCACCACCGTTTCGACATCGCCCCCTCCCCCCTCCTCCACTCATCCCTCCCCACATCCTCGGCTTCGACTTCAGACGCCGGCGACGTGCTTTGTTAGTGGCTCGAGTTGATTGTGTTGTTGTTTGTTGCCATTTATTGGTATTGGCATTGAGGAGTTCATGGTATTGTTCCACGTATTCTTGTTGTTGTTTGTTATTGTCTCCTTGTTGTTGTTGTATTTGGGGTATGTCTTGTTGTTATTGCTGTATTCGTGGTTCCTTTTACTGCTGTTATTGCATTTGTTATGGTTCATTCTGTTCCCATTTTCGGTAAGTTTCATTTCCAATACCAAAGGAAGGCCGAAGAAAGCGAGTACAGGCAAGCCGACGAGAATGAGAGAGAGGGAGAGGTACAAAACCGAAAGAGCCAAAGGTGGAAGAACATGGCTCGTGAGTGTGTCTCGAGAACGAAGCATACTTCTAGGTGCTTCAGCTTAATTTACGGGCACCAGAGCGAGTTTTAGTAGGAGTCCGTAAAGAGAACAGCGAGAGAATCGATGGAGCGAAGAGGAGAGCTAAACGAAGAGCAGGCTGATGAGAGGGAAGAGGGCGATGAGAGGAAAGAGGTTGATGAGAGGGAAGAGGTTGATGAAAGGAAGATGTTGCGAAGAAGAGCAGGTTGAGAGATGGGGAGAAAATACAAATTCAGTCTCGAAAACGGTGAGTCAGCCAAAAAGACGGAGGTCGGGGACAATCGGTGGAGGACGATTGGTGGGAAGCTGGAGGACGTTGCAGAGGGCGACAAATTTCGTTCCCCAGAATGAGACAGGGCAGCAGGCGGAGACGACGTGGAGCGTGGGGTGCCGGAAGACTCGCTGCAGAGCCATTAATTATGCTGGAAAATCCGTTTTGAGGGTGAAATTTGCGAATTATACTTTTCTCTAATTGGTAACGTCTCAGACTCGAATTCGCATTAGATGGAGATGAAAGAGAGTGAAAGGAATGGGGAAATTGCGAACAAATAAATTAATAAATGGAGGAAAATAACAAAATATAGAATAAAAAATTTAATTAATGGGGAAAAATAAAGAATTAATTAAGAAAAATAAATAAATGAATGGGGGAAAAAAATAAATGAAAGGGGGAAAATAAATATATGAATGGGGAAAGAAAGTTAATGAATACAAAAATAAAAAGCAAAAATTGCTAGAAAAATCATAGGAAAATATATTTCAAACATCAAAGCGAAATTTGCATAATTTCGGAAATATTGATTTGCGGCGAAAAACATTTGCGAAGACGGCAAACAGAGAATCGAACAAGACAAACAAATCAGTCAGAAGGGCAGGAATTGATAAAGAAAACCTCATGCAGCACCATGAAGAGCAAAGAAAGGGAAGCAGAGAGGGAAACCCTTTGCTGCTTCTTCTTCTCCTCCTCCTCCGTTTGTTTGTATACTTTGTTTGGTCGCTGTTTTTCTTGTTGTTGTAGAGCAAGCCCTCCCCGAGAAGGACAAGAGGAATATCAAATAAAACCACACGCCGAAACTTATCGCATTACGAAAGACGCCGCAAACAAATCCTTTTAAACTCGGCATCAGATCGGCTGCGAACCCTAAAAGCAGGCTATGCTTTTTAACGTCCTGTTTTTGTTTTCCTTAAAAGTCACGAATTGACAGACGTCGCTGATATCGTGGGATTTGGGGGATTTTTTATCGTTGTTGTTGCTGTTGTTGTTATTGCCACTGCTGTGAAAGGCCGCAGCATCAAATCAATGGCAGGATGAGGATAGCCAGGGAGAGAGGGAGAGAAAGGGCGCGCTTCGACAGGATTTCCGTATCGGGAGTTCTTCGTTCAAGTTGAGGAGAACTGTCAGGACTTTGTTTTAAAGACCTCGGAACATTTTTTTGTCTTCAATGTTGAAACACAAGTTCACGGAGCAACATTTTTCGATGCACAAATTTAGGAGCAACATTTATCGATTAACATTTCACAGAACAATATTTTTTACAAAAAAATTTTGAGACAGAAATTGTCTTCAATGCAGAATATTTTTTCGAGACAAATTTTTTGAGCAAAATTTTTTGTAGTCAACATTTTTTCAAGTCATCAAGGCTACAGTTTACTCAAATTTTTCGGGACAAAAGCCTCTTGAAATCTATACCATGACAGGACAACAACTTCCACCCTATCTCTCCCTCCCCCTCTCCTCCATTGCCGCAGTTCTTTTGTCCCGACCTTCGCCCATGGCTTTCGATGGGTTGCGGCACTTCTCCTGCTTCTTCTTCTTCCAGCTCTTCGTCTCGGTTGTCCATGTCGTCACGGCGTCGACCACGACGGATGTGCCTGGGCCCGTCCTGCACCCCAGCGTCGCTTCCGCGCCCCTCCCTCGCACTCTCCGCCTCACTCCCCACCCCTTGTCGTTTTCGTCGCCGTTGTCTTTAAAACGACAGCGAAGCAATAAAAATCCGGTCCCTCCGCCCGCGGGCCGGCGACCCAGCCCCGCTGACGTCGAATTAAGCAAGCGTGAAACTGTAAATTGTCACAGGGACCCATGACGTCATCCACAACCCCCTCAGGACTGCACCAGAAGCAGTTGGAAAAGCAGGAGCCGGAGCCGGAGCAGGACAGCGAGGTATGAATCGTTGATATATGAGTCGAGGAAGCAGATTTTATGGGCCGCGAACTGCGCGGTCCGGAGGCCCGGGGCGCTGGGATGCAGCACCCGCTCATTGTCTCCTTATCACTTGCTCGTCCTCCCCCTCTGGCCTCCTTCAGACGTCCCCTCACTCTCCACCGCCTCCTTCAAGTCGTGCTCTTTATTTCGTTGTCTTCATTTTATAGTCTCTATTTTGTAGTCATCACCACTTGAAGTAGTCATTTTCGAACTGAACTCACTGAAGTTCGAGGTTAATTTATCGAGGTCAACTTGTTCAGTCCTCGTCCCCTTCAAAGCTGTCCGAAAATCTCCATTAGTTCAGTTATTGACACCCGTTTAATGCAGTTCTTGCCGACCTTTTAAAGCTGTCATTGAACTCCCTTGAAGGCCACCCCTGGCATCTCTACACAGCAGTCATCATTGAATCATGCCCTCCTCCTTGGGATCGCCCCGAGGCCGCTTCCTTGACCACTGCCATGACCCATGCCGACGACGACCCTTTGGATTCAATTCAACTCGAGGAACATGTTCGCCTTCGACCTCCGGCTCCTTCCAGCGTTAGCTTTAATTATGAAAATGGGGCGGTCCTCTGCACCCTGAGGCCAAGCCTAGGTCTATTCAAAGGACTCGCTCCTCTCTCTGTATCTCTGCATCTCCCCTGCTTACTCGTACTTTAATTGCGCTGATCAGATTAGGAGCAGACCTCGGGCTGGGGCGACAAAATTCGCCAGGAGGCCGGACTCGAGGCAGAGGGGCGGGGAGAAGGAGATGGAAAGAGGGCAGGAAGGAAAGGGAGAGTGATGTCGGACGAAGGGATTTCCTGAGCCCGACCGACCCCCCGGACAAGCTGTTGTTGCCTTTGTCCCCAAGTTAATCTGGAATTCGGCTTAACGATTATTATTTTCCAATTGTGATTATGGGCAGAACAATAATGGCAACAACAACAATAATGACAACAACGAAGGCAAAACAACTACGACATCAGCAATACAGTAATACAGTGGACCAACAACAACGACAACCTCTAGTTCTTCCACCCTCCTCTGGGCAGAGGCAAAAAGTTAACCCCAAAGGAGCCGAAACTTGGTGAACTTTGGATTCGGCATCTCTTGGCAATCAATGGGTAATTTTTTGCTACTTCTTCTACTCTTCTTCCTCTTCCGGGGATTTTCCTTTTCTACCCCTGACCTCGGCTCTTCCCCTTCTGCGTCGTGGCCGCGACTCGGTCCAGCTTCCTTCGCGACGAGGCTTCTCGACGTTGCTGTTATGGCGACGACGGACAGCACGACACGGGACAGCCAGACGAGGGACAGCCGGACGAAGGACAGCCGAACGAAGGACAGGCCGATGGACAGAGACGGCCAACAGGGAAGGGAAGGTGGTCAGCCGAGGACAGCCAGCCGCCGTCGGTCCGTCCGTCCGAGGCGCAGTCTGAAAACAAGGAAATTGCAATTAAGATAATCAAAAAAGTTTCGACAGTCGGCTGTCAATGCCCTGCCTCTCGCTCTCCCCTTTCTTGCTGGCAGTCCGTTCGTCCGTCCGTCGGTCAACTTTTCCTTTCTTCGTCTTCTCGCTCACTCCGTTCCTTCGTTGTCCCTCTCGAACGCTACCTTTTGGGATTCGCTTTTTTCGCAGTTGGCTCTCGCACTCATGTGGATTTCGATTTGTTGTGGTGGTTGTTGTTGTTGTTGTTGGCCCTATTGCAAATATTATTATTTGCCCATTTGCAACCCATGAAACTTTTCCGTGCCTCAGAGGAGGCGAAAAAGTACGAAGGAATTAAGAAAGAAATAAATAATAAGGAAGGAAAACAGGAATTAAACAAAAAAGGCAAGCAAAACACATGAAATAAGAAACCAGAAATAAAAAGACATGTAAAAGCAGAGAATTATAAACCAAGTAAGAGATAGAAAGAAAGAAATAATCGAGAGGAAACACAAATAAAACTACAATAAAAAGTTTTTCATCGACCCGTTTTTTTGCATACTCTGGGGCTGTCCGTATATATATCATATATCTAACCATTTGACTGTATATATGTCTGTCTCCTGCTCGACTCCACGGGAAAGGATTTGCAGGTCGAGGAAAAAGGAAAACTCCGGCGATTAAAGTTTTAGAAGAGAGTTTTTCCCTCGCACTCGTTTTCCGTCGCATACTTCTAGGCATATACGCCGAGACTCCTTAAGCATTTTTGCCTACCAATTTTTGCCGGCAGAGTTTTGTGGTCTTGAAACAAGAAGCAAAATTCTGTGTACGCCTGGGACTTTTCACAATTCTGTTTCATATTCAAATTCAAGGCTTCGCTTTAAACTATATGGAAATCAGAGCTCTCGCTGGATGTGTGCACAGACCACACATCGTGGCTCCCAGAGAATCAGCTCGTGTCGCCCTCATTTTCCCCTTCACTGCTTCGCCCCCCGCACCCCCACTCCCACCCCCCGTTTTCGTGTCAGCCGCCCCTTCTGGTCAGATGCGAAGTCGCAGGCGGGGCGAAAAAATCGCACGCCCCACTGCGTTAATTCACTTCCGATTTCGCTTTCCGTCCTCGCCGGGCCCTGTCCCCGGTCGTGCCCCGGTCCTTGGTCTCCGGCTCGTCCATCCGCCCCACGTGGGCCCCAAATTGCTCGAAACTCTGCATAAATTATGCAGCAGCACATCTTCAAATTCGCCCGGCCCTCCGGACTTCCTGTCTCAAGTCGTCTTCCTCCAGCCCGTCCGACTGAGTCGTCCCCACTCTCCCTCTCTCTCTCTCTCGCTCACTCTCGTTATCTTGACTCTGTCTGTGCTCCCGATGTCCGTCCGTCCGTCTGTCCTTCCGTTCATCCTTGCTTCGTGCCGCCTGATTATCGTTATTTGTCTGGCTTTCGTGCGTCCGAACATCCGAATCCGGTTGCTTTTTCTATCTGTCCGTCCGCCGGTCGGTCGGTCGGGCGTCTGTCTGTCGGTCCGTTTGTCTATCGCCGGGTTGATCTGTCGGCCTGAGTGCATAGCTGTCTGGCTGTCTGCCTCGATTTCGTTCGGGCTTCCATTTGTGAGCCGGGTCCACGTCATCGTCCTCGTCCTCTGTCGCATGTCCAGCTCCACCAACTTCCCGCCACCGACCGAGCGAGGCAAAAACATGTCTGCATCGAAAGTGGTCGGAGTGGAACAGGGGCGAAAGGGGAGAGTGAAAAAGGGGGGTCGAATGAAAGAGAGAGCGACGAGCAGAGAAAAGTTTTTAAATAATGTTTTCGTTCAGCATTTACGACAGCCAACAACGGGCGGAGAAAGTGAAATTCGGTCCACCGGGCGGCGACGAGGGGACCGCAGGGCGTCAGTGGGGCAGGAAGGGGGGCGAGGAGGATGTGGAGAGGGAGAAGAAGAAGGAGGGAAAGTTTGTGCTCTCTGGCTTGAGCTTCATAATTTATCTCGTGCAACCTGCCGTCCGCCAGATACGGCGACCGTCTCGACAGTCGGACAGGTGAATGAATGACTGACTGACTGAATGAATGAATGATGAGTGGTTGGGTGCAGGAGGACAGATCGGGGGTCATCGATAGGAAGAGAGGAACTTATATGCAGAAGACGAGAGAGAGAGAGAGAGAGAGAGAGCGAGGAGGAAGCTTTGATATATGTGGGGATTTATTTGATTGGAATTGATTCGCAAGCTGATGAGGTGGAAGGATAATAAATGAACGATGCCCGAAAGTAGGCAAAGCCCCGTCTAAGAGGATGAAATTAATTCGATTAGGGCCAGGCCAGGTCGTCGAGGCACGCGAAGAGACGGGAAAATTATCCAGCAACCTCAAGACCGGGATATAAATAGCAAATAGGAAAGAATGGGGAGACGAAGGAGCTCCTGGAGGAGCTGTAAGAGGCTCCGACACAGGCTCGTGGACAGTTGAGGTCTCTTCGAAGTGGATACAGAAACCTCACCTCAGCGGCCTTTCGTTCAAAAATAACCCAATTTAGGCCGTTGAGCCTGACGGGCAGATTACAACCAGTTCCAAACGAAAACCCCTGAAGGTCAATTAAAGTCAACTCAATTTGAGTCGCCCCTCCACCCCCGGCGGCCCGCCTTATCTCGCGTCATCAGAGTCAATCGATGTGAAATGAATGCGCAGCCCAGCCGGCGGCTGTCGAGGGATCAATTAATAAAACAGCTCGCTGGACCGTGAAGAACCACTCAACCTGCAGGCCCTCGGGGTTGGGATAAAAAAGGAGGGGCTGGGGAAACCACGAGACCACCCGAGGAGGCTGCTCAAGACAATGGAGTCAGGCAATATGCAAATAGCGACCGGCAAATTCCATGGAATCGACACAGTTCACGAGCTTAATGCCGTAATTATAACCGTCGGGCGCCCGAAAGTATGCTGCGCATTGCAGACATGTTGTGCGTGGTCGATGGGGTGGCCGAGGGGCTGACGAGAGGAGGGCGTGGTCGGTGCGAGGCACTCCAAACAAATCCGCAACGCGTGTCTCTGTTTTTATCTCTTCCTCTTTCTCTCCCTCCGATGCTCTCAATGTCCTTGCTTCAATTTGCATAATTTTTATTTACCTTGTTTTCACAATGGCTTTTCTTGTTGTTGTTGTTGCAGATATTGTTGTTGTTTGTTGTTTTCGTACCCTCGTCAAAAAGACCTCAAAGTCCTCTGTATGTTTCTGATTAACGTTCGTCAGCAAATTATTCAATTAGTTTGCATTTACATAAACATTTATTTGCATTTCCCCTCCCTTTCTCTCTCCTTCTCTCTCTTTCTCTCTCTCACTTTCGCTCTCATCCTCATTCAGGTCTCTTCATTGGGATTCGTCTTCGCAACCGCAGCAGGGAGAGGGTCGTGAGGTTATGGAAATTCTCTGCGGTGTGCTTTTAGGCGGAAGAGCAAATACTATTATAGACACAGGTATAACTTTACATTATTCGACCCGACTCAATTCGTTTCGGTTCAATGAACGCCGGTGGGGGGAGGAAGGGGGAAACGCCAGCAAATTTTGATGAGGACGCGGGAAGAATTGGGGAGTTACAGGGAACATCGTTGCATACTTCCAGGATGTACTGGGAAGTGGTTCAATATTCATATTGCCTTAGGTTTCGATCTTCAATTTTGTTGAATATTCACATTGCTCAAAGCTCGCTACTAAATAAATCAATAAATCTAAAATTCAATCTCCATAAATTCAAAACATACTATTTGTTTTGAAATCAATATTCTCATCGCGTGCTCAATAGTATTCGACTGTTTTCTCTAAAATAATCTCTGCTATCGCTCCTAAAAGTCGGCAATTTCACATGTTTTGCTCTCCCTCTCTATCGCTCTCTCCTTCTCTCTCCCTGTTTTCACATATTTTGTTCGATTGCTTTCATATTTATTCCTGTTTAACTGAAAACACAATAGTTGAGTTCTCTGGCTTGCGGGCTCCACCACACGCCGAAAACTATGCTCCAATTAATTTCCCGGCCTGAGGCGCAGTTTGTTTTGATTGCAATTGTGGCACTCGCTGGACATCCGGCCGTACTTAGCAAACGACCAAAACCCCCCCCCCCCCCCTCGACCGAGCGACCCTCGGCCGGTTGGCACACGTTATGACCAACTGGCGCGCAATTAACGCCGACGAGAGAACAAACAATTCCATTCCAGCAGCTCTATGGCTTCCTGATGTCCATTCGGCCTCATTCCCCCTCGAAATTTCGCCCCTGCCATTGTTTTCTTTACCCCCCCCCCCCCCCTCTTTCTTTCTCACTCTCTGTTTTCAGTCTTATTCCCACTGTCTTTCCCCATATGAACTCGTTTCCTGCCTCCGATGTTCTTATCCTTTCTTCCGTTCCCTTCGACTCCCACAACTGCATTTCATCCAAACCTGCGGCCGTTTTCGCACTTACCCTCTCATCCTTTTCCCTCTGTCCATCTCACTCTCACCGTCTGTCTCCCTGACACCCTCCCCTCTCCTCTCCTCTAGCCTCCCCTTTTAAGCCTTCCTCTGGGTGCTCGGCGTTCTATTTAAAGACCTCGTTCATCAGGCCGCGAATTCTTTCCATTTTCTGGGAAGGAGGCGGGCGGGCGGAAAGAAGGCCACGGGGGATGGAGAAGAGTTGGAGGAGAAGGAGAGGGCGTGGAGAGCAAATGGAGGAGGTGGAATCGGACTCAGGAAGAGGGTTTCCAAAGGAAGGGCAGAGGAATAGTTTTGTCTCGAATTCCCAACCTGCAATAAAGCAGAGCGGGGAGCGATACGGCTTTGTTGTTTTTGTTGCTATAATCCCCAATAGTTGTTGTTGTTGTTGTTTCCGTTACTTTTTCTGTTCGTTGTTTTTGTTGTTATTATATTCACTTCATTGTTTCTGGCCCTTGTCCTCTCGGCCCTGCCTCCCTCGCCCTCTCGTCTCCATACGAAGTTCTTGTTATTGCTTCATCCATTTCACACCCCATGTGCGAAAATATAACGGTAATGAGCAAACAGCGGACCACCGAAGGACACTGAGAGGGCCGTCGAGGCCACTCGGTAACCGAATCCCGGCCCCTCCCTCTCTCCATCTCGCCATATCCTGAGCCAAGCCCGCCTTGGTGCGGTTATCGACCTGGACCGAAGTCCAGGGCCTGAGCATTGACCGCAGTTGGCGGAGGCGAGGTTGGGGAATTGGGGTGGGCTGGCAGCAAAGAGTGGAAGGGAGGGTGGCTTGGCAGAAGAAGGAAAAAGTCAATGTTGATGAAAGAACGCCGAAAGACTGGGGGTGCGAGGCATGAGAGTCAACAAAAATGTGAAAATAATAAACTTTGGGAAGGCGGCGCCACGTGCCCAGGGGAACAACAACAAAAATAATAACAAAACAAAATTCACAAGAACAACGAGAACCACCGTCGGAGCAGCAACAACTAAATCCATGACAAGAGCCATTACAACAACTCCAATCCAACTCCCAACAACCATAAAATTTGCTGCAACTATTAATGCAGCCAATTGCGAAATATTGCAGAAATGCCACAAAACAAAGACACCGAGCAGAGCGAGGGAACGAGAGAAGGAGAAGAAAAGTCGCGGCACGCGCCAACATTTGCACACGGCGCACTTTTGGCCCGGTCAGGGGCGGCGCGACGGGGGCGACTCGAGGGGCGTCAGGGGATGCCCCGACTGACTGAATGACGACTGACGCCGTGCTTATCAGCAGTGCTCGCTCGCTCGGAGATTTTAATTAATTTTCACTCTTCACTTTCGCCCAAGCTGCGCAGTTTCGTTTCATTTCAATCTCAAGCTCAGCTGCAGGCCATCTCTTTCCCTCCACCTTTCACCTCTCCATCACTCACTCTCTCTTTCTGTCTGCCTCTCGCCTTCTCGGTTTTGACTCCTGTGGACGCTTCCCTATTTCACTATTTCTATTGCAACTGACCGCGGGGTTGCTTCGAGTCCCTAGGGCTTGGGGTGAGCGAGAGTGAGACCGAGGGTGTGAGGGGGTGCGACCGCCAGGGAGTGTTTGACGCTGCATATCACGTTGTGCACTTGTCGGTCCCTCTTCTGCCGCCAATCTGTCTGTCAATCCGCGATTCCTCCGTCTGTTCCTCTCTCTCTCCCTCTCTCTCCATCTGCAACCAACCCCCGTCTGTTCTTCCCTGCGTCCGTCCGTGCATTGTTTGCTGCAGCAGCTGTCAGACGAGTGCGTCGCGAGCCGTGCCGAGCTGTCAAACGACCCGCAATTGATGTGTCAATATTGACAGATCAGCACTTGATTGATGGCTGGCGCGGAGGGCAGAGGCAGGAACGGAAATAGAAGCAGAATAGGGCCCGGAAGAGAAGTAGGGAAAGAGGGGTGAGAGAAAAGCATATGCAATTTTAATTGCATTTCAAACGTCGCGCAGGGTTGACAAGTGAATGCCTTGAGGAATATGCAACGGAAAAAAATGTGACTTCCATATCAATCCGTATATGAAATTCTTCACTCTCCACGAGCCAAAAGTAGCAAATTCTCCACTCTGATCCTGCTATCACCGAAGAAGTCTCCACGTGAAGCCGATAAAATCTGCCTTCTTATCAAATCCGCACCAAACTGAACCGACCACGCCTCCCTCTCAACCAACCGCCCTCGCTCCCGCTCGACGGCAGCTGTTCTTTACAAGAGCCAGCAGTCTATTTGCCGGGCTTGCTAAGAAATTCTTTTGGAAATTCCTCACGTTTCCCGTAATTACGAGCCAAGAACGTGACACGAGTCTCCAACTGGAATTCAACACGCCCCGCGCGCCCCGAAACGAGACCCAGACCCCGGCCCAGGCCCAGAGTCAGGGCCGGGTTCGGGCCCAGCTGACAGTCGTCGTGCAATGTGTAAACACACAAGTTGATACTAAATATTTACAACAACATTGATAATAATAATAACACGAGCAGCAACAACAACAATATCGGATAATAATAGCCCCAGCAACAGCAACAGCAACAGCAACAGCCACAACACCGGGAGCGAGTGATGGAGCGATGTCGGAATCGTTGTCGCAAGTGTACAAAAGTCAAATTTGCTGAACGCATGTTCAACACTAAAGCACACAAATTCACACACACCCGCACTGCACACACACACATAAATAATAATCATCATAATAAAAATCTCTTGGGCAAATGTTTGACTACGAGTTTGTTCTTGTGCTAGCGCGACCTGACGGCAACAATTGCAATCATTTATTTCGCCTTTCGCATAATTCCCTGATCCGCGGCGAATGGACGTGGGAGCGAATCGGGTCACGTGACCCAGAAACGCTCTCCGGGCGGGAAAAAAGTGGGGCAGGGGAAAAATGGACAAAGGAAATAAATATGGAGCAAAGAACAAATAAAATTGAGCAAAGAAATGAAAGTGGAGTAGAGAAATAAAAGTGGAGTAGAAAAATATACTAAAAATGTAGTAAGGAAAGAGAAATGGAGCTAAGAAACAAAAGTGGAGTAGCGCAATAAAATGTAGCGGGGGCATAAAAATCTCTGGATGGAATTGATATAAAACCGATAAAGATAGATATAAAAATAATGTGGTCTAAGTACAACGGCAATGGGAGTTGCTTTTATAGGGCCAACGTCTGGCTGTGATTTCGAGTATTCTCGGATCAGGAGATGCGGAGTGAATGCCAAGTTGTGTGGTGGAAAAAATTCCGCGATGGTGGCGCCACACTCTATAAATGCCTTGAAAATATTATAGAAAATTTGATATGAAACTTACATTTTGACAATTTTCATCTTTTGACAAATAACTATAAAGGCAAATGACTACAAATTTGTGGTCAGAAACAGTTCTGAAAGTTTTTCATATATTTGTCGACTTTTTAAAAAACACCTGGAATTCTTGAAAAATCTATAGGGTTTTGGCTAATCTAAGAACGGTTTTCACTCCACCATTCCCCCAGCCTTTCGTGCAGAAAATTCTCAAATGTCAAGAGTGAAAGCAGCAACGAAAATCATGATAGCGTTGGCGATCGTGCTAATAAGGAGTTTTTCTCCTCCTTTGCAACAAAACCCCAAAACAAGGACATAAATAAAACCTCACAGGCGCCGAAAACGGCACCGAAATAAAACACGAAAAACAACGTAAAAAGCATCGGAAACAAATACAAATTGTTTACGTGATTTTATGAGCAACCGGAGAATTATTGGAATTTTCGGAAAGATTAATGACCAGCCGAGACTGTGGGAGGTGAGCGGCATAGAAAGTTCCTGTTGTTGGCAACACTGTTGGCCATGACTTGGGGCCCACAGTAGTTCCAAGAAGTTGAATTTTGTCGAGTGACCCTGTATTAGGAGAAGAAATAATGAAAATACAGTAGTGAAATCCAACAAATACTCATAGAAAGCCCTCCCCATCCATGGAAGGCTACGAAAAATATCTTGTTCTCTCGCTCTCTCTTACGCTTTCCGTGTCTTCTTTGCCTTCATCGCACTTTCTTTGCGTTCTTTTCACGGTATTTAACGATATTTCGCAAACGTTTCATTTTCCCGAATTGGCAACATTTATCGGAGTCGTAGTGGAAAAGAAAATCGACAAAAAACAAACAAAGTTCAATGGCAACACTTGCGACAGCGCCGCCGAAGTCCACAGCGGCAGCGAGTGGAGAAATTCAATTGGAAACGAATTCGCACAGCGAGAGAGGACGTGAGGGCTATAGCACAGAGAGAGGGACAGCTCAGTGGGTAGGGAAAAAGAGAGAGAGCGTGAATTTGTGTAGAAATCCATAAATCGCTTGGGAATGCGAGAACGAAAGCGAACGATGGAAGGGTGGAAAAAAGTTCAATTAAAAATTAATGGCTAGTGAAACGATAAGAAGGCTCAAGACCGACAAGGAATCCAGAGCGCAGAGCAGGAAGAAAGAAAATAGAGGGAGAGAGAAGATGGTCAACGGCGAGTGGAGGTGGAAAAAGAATTCGTTGAGAAACGCTAGCGAGGAAATAGTTTTCCAACGACGAGCGAACCGATTGAAAGGATAACTGGGGATATGTTTAATGGAGCCAATTACATCATTACACATTTTCCTATGCTTCCACGGCATTTCCACCCGCTCTTTCCTCCCTTCCCTTTCGCTAGAGACAAGACAATCTTTTTTGGGTTTTACTTTATTATTTCATTTCCAATGAAAACCGAATCTGCGGACATTTCTGGTGTTTTTATTAGCGTCCGAGTGCAGGCAACGAGCCAAGTGCTCCTAATTTATCCGTGATTTGGCCCGTTGGGGGCGCTTGTGGCACAGGAATGGGAAGGCTGCCCCCTGCACCTCCAATCGTATCTTTGACAGTGCCAATCACTCCATCTACCGGAAGTCCGTCCAACTGGGCCTGCACAGAATTCGACAGCCAGGCTGAGAGAAGCGATTGATTATGCCAATGAAAGCCAATCACAAGTTGATGCACTTACCGCAGACGATGAGGAAAGTGGCAAAGATGGCCTTGAGCAACATTTTCGACGTGGTTCGTTGGAGCAAACTCGGACCGACGACTGATGGCCCGCCCTACCACGACACGGGGTTTAAATACCGAGAGCAAGGTCGACAACTCGCGCTAATTGCGAAGAAAACAAACGTTTTTTGCAAAAATTTCGCCGAAGTCACGTTTGGCGTATGGAAAGAATCAGGTGCAGTCAAATATTCGTATGTATGTCGACTAGAGTCAACGCATGTGGCAAAGTGATCAGGGGTGATTCACGACACCAGTGGAGAGTGCAAAAATCGTTGGAGACTTCGGCTGCATCAGTGGAATTTCAAAAATGCTCGACCCAAAGTAAACAATCTCGCCGGTAGCACACGTATTGTGTGAAGTTTCCTCCGATAAACTATGGAATTCTTATCGCCAACAACGTGACAACGATCCATTCATCCGCTGTGCACAACCGTAACAGGAAGCCTTTGATGGGTATCTCTGCCACTCGGAATTGGCTGAACGGATACGACTATATATGTTCGAGTGGAGTCCGATCTAGTTATTAGTTCATATCGGAATCAATTGCCATCGACCACGATGAGATTCCAAGTCCTAATCGTTGTCTTCGCCTTCGCCTTCTCGGCCATGGGTAATTTCTTCATCGAACTGGTTGCCATTTAATGAAATGAAACTTTAATGAAAATTCTCCGTCTCTGTCTTTCCCCGGATCAGATTCGCATTGGACGTTGGGTGCTGTCATTCCGCAGACCGTGGAGGAGCCCACGACGAAGGCCACCAACGTGGTGGCGAAGGAAGTGCATGAAGTGCTGGCAGTGATGGCTGGTGAGGCCCCGTCCACAACGGCTTCTGAGGCGATCCCTCCACCAGCTACTCCTAAGGCGATTCCTACATCAGTTCCTGAGGCGATCCCTCCAGCAACGACTCCTGGTGAAATCCCTCCACCAGCTATTCCGAAGACAATCCCTGCATCAGTTCCTGAGGCGATCCCTCCAGCAACGACTCCTGGTGAAATCTCCCCACCAGCTACTCCTAAGGCGATCGCACAAATAGTGCCTGATGCGATCCCTCCACCAGCTACTCCTAAGACGATCCCTGCATCAGTTCTTGAGGCGATACCTCCAGCAACGACTCCTGGTGAAATCCCTCCACCAGCTACTCCGAAGACGATCCCTCCATCAGTTCCTCAGGCGAGGTCGTCATCAGTTCCTGAGGTGGTCCCTCCATCAGTCCCTGAAGTGGGCTCTCCATCAACTACTCCTGAGGCGATCCCTCAATCGACTCCGGAAGCGAGTTCATTGTCGGCTCCTAAGGTAGGGTTCTCACTGGCTTCAGTGGAAACTTCTTCATTGGTGCCTGAGACGGCTTCTGAGTCGACTTCTGAGGCGATATCTGCATCCACCCCTGAGACGATCTCTCCATCAGTACTTGAAGCGGTCTCTACATCGGTTCCTCAGGTGGCACCTGAAGCGACTTCTGCCGTGATTTCTGCATCCACTCCAGAGACGATCTCTCCATCACTACCTGAAGTGGTCTCTCCATCAGTTCCTCAGGCGGCACCTGACGCGACTTCTGATGTGATTTCTGCATCCACTCCAGAGACGATCTCTCCATCAGTACCTGAAGTGGTCTCTCCATCAGTTCCTCAGGCGACACCTGACGCGACTTCTGAGGCGACTTCTGAGGCGACAACTGAGTCGACTTCTGAGGCGACTTCTGAGGAAACTTCTGATGCGACTTCTAAGGAGACTTCTGAGGCGACTTCTGAGGCGACTTCTGAGGCGACTTCTGAGGCGACTTCTGAGGTGACTTCTGAGGCGACTTCTGAGGCGACTTCTGAGGCGACTTCTGAGGCGGCTTCTGAAGTGATTTCTGCATCCTCTCCTGAGACGATCTCTCCATCAGCACTTGAAGCGGTGTCTTCATCAGTTCTTCAGGCGGCACTTAGGGCGGCAGCTGAAGCGACTACGGAAGAGTCTACTGAGTCGACCTTTAAAATAGTCTCTGAACTTAGGTTGCTGGACCGCTCTCTTGCCTTTTCAGGCTCTTTATTTAGGTTTTGAATAGGAATAAACTCAGAATAGCATCATTATGTAAATTTTATATATTTAGAGAAGATTTTGATAAAATTCATGACTCAGGTTATAAATTAAATATATTTTTGAATAATACATTTTTATAGCCTACAACATGTGTCCATCTCTCTGTTTGTCTGTCTGGGGTAATTTGGCCTTTGCAGAAAGGGTCAAAGCTACTGACTTGAAATTTGGAGTCTATTACTTTCATACAAATGTGGAAAAATTTGCGAATTTGGTCAAAGGACACGAAGACCTCTAATACAAAGGATATACGTGAATTATGCTATGTATACAAAAAACATCGCTTGATCAATTTCAATGACAAGTATGAATATGAAATTTAAAAAAGAATTTAACAAGTGGATGTTGCATATTTCGTTTAAATATTCCTATTAATTTCATATTTATTTATTTGTTTATAATTTAATATACTTCAGAGGTATTCTATGTTTCTCTCAAATTTTGATATAACTTAACACTTTATAAATTTGGTTCAAATATTTTTATTAATTTAATATTTATTTATTTAATACAATTCATTATGTAATATATGAGGTGTTCTTTATATATCCTCATTACGAGAATTTCAAAATACAAATAAAATAAGCCAAGGTATCCTTAATCAATGAATCGAATTCTCATGTCACTAGCGAGCATATTGATAAATTATGGTCAGGAATACATGAGAACACAAAGCTCTTTACCCTTTACAAACTGGAAAGAAGAGCTATCTATAACTACGACAACCCATACTTCCATGAACGATTTGATTAGCCTGATAAAAGAGATCTTGACCCATTCAATTAGCCTGATAGTACTTCAGTAGAATGCTTCGTAATTGATAAATTCTTTTCGAAATACCCGAGCCTCACGAACCCCCCGATACAAGCCGAAGCTGTCGCCTTATCTGGCGGTACGTGGCTTATTGGCCGTCGGCAGGGCGTAGGAAATGTGCATAAATATTTCCGCAATCGTGGAAAGGAAAGTGTTTTCTAGTCGTCTGCCCGCTGCAGACAAACCAAGATGCGACAGCTCCTATTGGCGAACCTTCTGCTGGTGCTTCTCGGTGAGATTCAGATTCCACTCTCTCCCCACACTTTGTGTACCGAAATTTTTGACGCTCTTCTGTAAAATCCCGCAGTCCTGCGACCTGCGCACGGTGTCCTGTTCAAGGACCTCGACAAACTGTTCCCGAAGCTGCCGAAATTGCCGACGTTGCCGAAGCTGCTGAAGATCGACTCGGTGGAGGACGTCGAGGAGTCCGGCGAGGGCCTGTTCAAGGTGCCGAAGCTGTTCAAGGGCTCGGACAAATGGCTGAAGGACGCGTTCTTCGACAGCAAGGAGAAGCTCAACATTCTGAAGCCGAAGCCCCTCAAGAACCTGTTCGACCTGTGGGCGGACAAGTCCGCGGAGAAGGAGGCCTTCATTGACGCCAAGAAGGACCTCGCCGCGGACAAGGAGGCCTACTATGCCGACAAGAAGGACCTTTTCGTCGAAAAGAAGGACGAGCTCGACGACAAAATAAAGGCCATCTTCACCGACAAGAAGCTGATCAAGGATCTCTTCACCGAGCTGGAGGACAAGGTCGACGAGAAGGACGCCTACATCAAGGAGAAAATCGACTCCGCAGAGGACTGCGAGGACGAGCAGGAGAAGACCGTTGAGGTGGTGAGGTACGGCAAGAAGAAGAAGATAGTGGTCCGCGACCCAGAGTCCGAGGAGGATCCATGTTTCCAGGACTACGAGCGGTCACGGTACGGAATGTCGTCTGGTCGGCACGAGAACGACAGAGAAAGGTACTTCACCTAAGAGTGGTGAAAACAATTCACCTAAGAGTGGTGAAATCAATAGAATAAGGTGCTCTGCCTAACTCCCCTCAGAGTGGTGAAAACGATAGAATATAGTGCTTTAAAAAGTATATCCCATGTGGTGAAAACGATGCAATAAAGTTCTTCACCGAACTCTCCCCAAAGTTGGGAAATTGAAGGGAATTCTTTAAAATGCGTTTTTGTTTTCTAGCATATTTTTTTCTATTTGATATATACATACATTTTTATATTTTTCTTTTATTTTCTATAGTATTTTTTATTTTGATTAATCTATTAATATATATATATTTTTTTTTTTTTTTGTTCTTTGACTTGCTTAATGCAATGTCTTATTTATAAGAAGTATCCTGTTCCATATTTTTCCGTTGATTTACTTTCCAAAACTGCAGCCTAATTAATTTGTGTAGACTTCCGTCGATCTCTCCAAAATGAGAAATGGCTCGACGAAATTCGGGGGAAGCAGGAAATTTATGCGTTTCCTTTTAATTGAGTTTTAATAAATTTTCAACCCTCACGACGGTGTTTTTCCATTGAACCTCGCCTCGGCAAATTTGGCGACGCGATGGGGGAAGAAGGTATCTTTCTCCCCCTCTCTCTCTCTCCCACACACGCCCGCCCTCCTCATTGCTCACTCACATTTGCATATAAATTGGAAATTTTCATATTTCTTTCCACGGAGACATTTATTTGTTTCCGAAATTCGAACTCGCATCCGGTTCTATTCCGACAATGAATGAATGAATGACTGGATAAATGTCAAGGTGTACAAACAAAAACAATACAACAACAAAGGCAAGATCATCATCGTCGTCATCAAAGTCAAAATAATGACGTATTGTTGTCATGTTTTTCTGCTATGTTCATGGAGTTGACGAAGGGCGTGGCGAGGAATCAGGACATGAAAGAGCTTTTAAATTGTGGTGAAAGGGAAAGAGGAGGAGGGAGAGAGGGACGGCGGGCAGGAGTTGGTGGAGAGATTCCTCAGGGATGGAAGTCGAAGGTGGAGAGACAGAAATGAAGGCTAGAACGTGGAGAGTTTGAGGCAAAGCATCGGAGGATCGAATCCAACGACAAGTAATCAAAGTCAAAGGCAAAAAGTTGAAGTCAAAGGCAAAGATCGAAATCAAAGGCATACATCGAAGTGAAACTCAAAAATCGAAGCCAACGGTAAGGCAAACGGCAGGGGATCGGAGTCGAAGGCATAGGATCGAGGTCAAAGGCACAGAACCGAAGTCAAAGGCAATGAATCGAAGTCTGAGACAGAGAATCAAAAGTAGGGACTTCAGTACGAAGGCACGACTGGACAGTTTGAGTCAGTTCAATCGATTAAAGACCTTGCAGCGACGTCTGGGAAAATTGCTTGAATGAAACACACCATTTCGGAACATTGACAAACTGCGAATATTTCGAATCTCGCTCTTCGGTCCGGGACCCCAGGACACGAGCGACCGGCGAAATTAATTTTCCAGTTCGTGTGGATCTCCGCGTTCCCCACAAGCGCCCGGAATGGAATCATAAAAACACACGTTGAAGAAGAGCCGGTGTGCAGGAGGAGGAAAAGCTTTTCCTGCTCGATGTCAATCAGGCGGCGAAGGGGAGGGGCGACACTGGTCCACTCACACACACCAGGGTGGCAACCCTGGACAGCTCATTATAAATGCACGCGAACGAAGGGATGCCGGCATATAGAAAATTAAATTCAATTGTGTGACAAGTTAATCCGAGGCTGCAAACAGCACTCGGCGACGCGGAGACGGCTCGCTGTCTCCCTCGCACACTCGCTCGTTCACTCTTGCACTCCTTCTCCCCCTCACTTTGTCTCTGTCTCTCGCAGCCGTCTCCACCCACCCCAAGATGCATCGACAGTGGCCACCATCGGCCTCGACACACCTCGGCCCTGTCGCTGCGGCGAGCCCGGCACCGTCTGCTGCTCCTCTTCCTCCTCTCCTTTTCCTCTTCTCCTCTTCCTCTTCTGCTCTGTCGCCTGTCTCTTTGTTCTTCATCAATTATGCATTGCGCATACTTATTTAAAATGTTGCAGCAACCTTAATTCAATTCCACTCATGCTGCCATCGAAACCCACACACTCCCCTCTCTCTCGCTCTCCCCTAGCTTCAGCTCCCTCTCGCAGACTCCCTTGACTTCCACTCTCTCCCCACACTCTCCGTTTCTCCACTCACGTCCCTCCTCCGACGAACGACTCCACGACTTCGACATATTCTTCTGGTCTGTTTCGCTTCCTTTGCCTAGTTTCCCCTCTGGCTCCTTTCATTCTTCGATTATTTTTTTTTTTTACCCTCTCCCTCCTGCCTCTGGTCCGCAGCCAACAACCTGGCAAGCCCTCGCATGGGAGGTCCTTCGCCCCGAACTAAGGGTTGTTTTGTTTGGTTCCTGTTCCATCGTGCATCGAGGAATGCTTTGAATATTTGAGGCGAGGAACCTGCGGCCGGATGTGGCATCAAATGTCAATCAATGTGTCAATTCATCACTGGGTCTGTCGATCAGGGGACTCGAGTTGTGAAAAAACCAAGAGAGCCCGGCGAACAGGGCGGTGGGCGTGGCAGGGGTCGGGCTTCGAGGCCCGGCACGTGCTTTAAAGTAAATTTTTGAAAACAATACACTCCAATTAAAGGAGTGGCCGACTGCGGTTGGATTGCGGTAACCGAGGAAGGAGGAGTGGGAGGAGGATACGGAGAGAAGGAAGAAGAAGGAAAACTTTAATTTTTCTCCGTGGTTGTGGTGGCAAACATGCCGAGGATAAACGAAAATAAAATTGCAGATATTGTATCAAATATGGAGTTGTAGAGAGGTATTGCATTTTATTTTATGAAACTCAAAGTAAAGAAATCAATCGCATCTGAAGAATAAGATCCAGTATTGTAGTTAATTTGTTATATCTATAGGCTTCATTCAACACTTAACAGGAGATCAGGAACCCCATTTTAATGACAATGGGGCTGTGATTACGACCAACAAAATAATTGCCATGCCAAGGAATTGTCATTCAAATCCAAGGCAAACACTGGCTCCGACTCGGGATGAGGGAGCACCAGTGGCTCCCGGAGATTTCGGTTTTGTTTCACAGATTATTTGAAAATTTCCGCTCACGTAACGCACGCACCGGGCCAGGACTCCACGGTCACGTGACGTGACGCGATGTGACGTGGGGTCCTCATTAGTATTTCTGTCGCCAAATGAAACTGTTAATTTTTTCCACCTCCCTCGCCACCTCCCGACCCCCCCGTCCCTGCCGTCCTGGAGGACATTTCAATGAGTTTCGAACTTGTTTCCACATAAAAGTCACACAAAGCAAATACGTTTGATTGTCGACCCATCCACCTGGATGGAGGCGAGTGAGAGGGAAAGAGGCGGGTGGGAGTTAGGTAATGAGAGTGAAAGAGAGGGGCCGAGTGGGAGGGGGGGGGGGAAGGACTCCGGAGCAGGGTCCAACTTTTCATAATTAGCAGGATCCTTGGTCGAAACGAGTCAGGGAGCAACGTCCGGAGCCCAAAAAACAAAACCGCAGGAGGCCCTGAATGAACGAGGGAGAGTGGGTGAGTGGGACGGAGAGGGGAAGGGCGGGAGCCCGTGGTTAATGAAGTCGTGCGGAAACCGAAATCCACCATCGAATGCGTGCGGAAGAACAAAAGCAACAACAACTGCTACTGAGACAATCAACAGCGTCCAGCATGCGAGGTGAAAAAGTCTCGTGCGTGACGCAGTTGATGAATCACCAGGGGGCGATTGTAGGGGAGAGGGAGAGGGAGAGGCGGATGCCAAGGAGAGGGTAGGGAAAGGGAGAAGCCAAGGAGCGTGAGGGAAAGGGAGGGACTAAGAGAGAGGGGCAATAAGCTCTGCCACGGAGTCCGGCAGAGCTTATTCGGGCGCACAAACACAATAAATGTCAAATTGAATTTGACAGCCTATGACTGACAGAAGACGGAAGGGACGACGGGACGATGAGACGGAGGGAGCAAAGAGCAGGATGAATGAAGTCCGAGGGATGCCTTTGGCAGCTCCCAGAAGCCCGTCGACTGCGAACGTGACGGCCTCGGCCAGGACTCAGGGCTCCAGAGAGGCCTGTGATGGTCGTCAAGGAGCCGAGAGAGCCGTTTTCGGCTTTTTGGAAAATTTCTTAAATTATAAAGAAGAAATTCTATTATTTTTAGATTAAAAAAACAACGGAAGCTATTGAAGTCTTCTTTTAAAATCCATGAATTTGTGAAGAAGGACTCTATGAATGATTTAGAAATGTTGTTGAACTACTTTCTATCGTTTTGAGCTTATATTTTAAATTTTCGATTTGTTTAATATATTAATTATATTGACCCGTTTCATGCCGTCTCGCATTACTTTATTGGCATCCTTTTCCGGCTTCCTGTGGGTCTCTCTTTGGGGAGAAAATGGCTTCCGTAGCGATTTCTGTCATTTGCCGCTGATTTCCGTTTCCGGGAGACGAAACTTCAATCGCAGGGCGGAGGGCAGGGAGGGAGACAGCAGAGAAAGTGCGATAGAGGCCAAACAGGAGCAACAACGAAATAGAGGCGGCAGGAAATGGTAGAGGTAGAGCAAGGAGAAGAAAAACCAACGAAAAGCAAAAGAGCAACAACAAAAGAACGATGGAGAGAAGCAACAACAACCGAATATACAACAACAACAGATTGTACAAGGGGAGACAACAACAGGAACGACGTGAAAACGAGACAACAACAAGGACGGCTGCCAGAACAAAAACCACGTCAACTGCATTAGCAAAATTCACAACGAGACCGGGCCCAGTAGCAACAAAACATTTCAGTGGCAACAAAAATGACAAAGGCAAACGCGACAACAACAACAACAACAACAACAACGATCACCACTTGCCTTCACATAATAATTTCCTGTTCAATGAGCAATTACATCAATCGTCCGCCAGACGGCGCTCGGGTGGGGCCGCAATCCGCAGACACCGAAAATGGGGCGTCGCACAGCGGCGAAAAGAGAGCCGCGAAGCCAGAAGCGAGACAGCAAGAGCGAGACAAAAGAGGGGGGAGACAGAGCGAAACACGTGAGGAGGGCGGAAATCCATTCAATGTGGCAACGCTGTGGAAATTATGAGCGAGTCTGCGAATGTGGCCAATGATGACATACGACGATGGCGTTGCCGATGACGTCGCCGGTGACGGTGGCGACAAAAACCCATTCTTGTTGTTGTTGTTGCTACTGCAAGCAAATGGCAGACACCATAGAGGGGAGTTCTTGTTGTTGTTATTGTTCCTATTGTTGTTGCCATATTCGATGCCGCTCCTGTTGCCGCTGAATTGCCTGCTGGCGCTCCGTTGTCGGCGTCGTCGCAGTGGCTGTTGTTGGGATTTTTGTTGGTCTCGGTTGCGTGGTTGTTGTTGTTTTGAGGCTCTTCCGTTGTTTTTGTTGTTGTTGTTGCCGTCTCTGCCACAGACCAGACGCCAAACGCCGCCGAGATAATTGAGTTATTTTACGCCTTTTCATCTGCACTTTCGACCACACTCTCTCCCTATCTTTTCTCTCCTTCTAACTACTCTCCAGCTCACTCCTCTCTCTCTCTCTACTCCCATCCTGCTCTACGTCTTCTGCTGCCTTCCCCACTGTCGCCAGCGCAATATCGACGAAATATTGCAACAGCGGTTGGAATGAATGAGAGAGCGGCAGAGGGAGAGGGAGAGGGGCGTGAGTGAGGCCTGTGAAGTGCTGCGATCTTCGTAATAGGCTTAGGGGCGCGGCGGACACGCCCCCAATATCCCCGCGCATCACTCACTCGCCCCCTCTCTCTCTACTCCTCCCCCTCCTTCAGTCCTCGTTCAAGAACCACCGCAACGATCCATCAAAATTGCAGCGAAATCATGTGAGAGCAATTTGCAGTCGGCTGGTGATGGAACGGGGACGGCGAAAGAGAAGAGAGAACACGGAGGAGGGGGAAGGGGACGGGGAGAAGCGGAAAGAGACAGGAAACTCTCAATGGTTCCTCCACCCTCTCACTCTCACTCCCTCGTTTCCAACCACTCCCGCCCTCTCTCTCTCGCCTGGTCCATCTGCTCGCCCTGTCCATCTCTCTCTGCCTCTCGCTGCGGACATCACTGATTGATTGATTGAATGGTGCTGCCGTCGTTTGGATTTAATTGAAAAAGTTGTTGTTTTTGTTATTATTCTATAGAAAAACGCTACACGTATTTCATTATCATGAGGACTTTTTGGTATTTCCTCTATTTTATATATATATATATATATATATAACTTTCATTAATTGTTTTGGTTTTCTATTTATTTAAATTGTACTCATTTTAGCATTTTTGTTTGGTAGCCGTTTTTATTCATTAAGTTTTTGCGCCCCTGCAGTCGTTGCTTTCGATATTAATTGAATGATGATATTCGATATTTCCACAATGACCGAACGCTGTCGATGTTCATGAAACACAGAGTTCTGAGTAATGAATAAGAGATGGTGCTGTTGTTGTTGTAACATAAGGGACAATAGCAATTGACAAAAAGTGTATTGACAAAATAATGCAGTTGGGAGGTTTCGAAAAAATGTGGAATAAGTTTGAAAAACTAATATTTTGTTGATACCTGTTTAATTTAATGACGAAATTTTAATCCAAAAAATGAATGTTACACAAAAAACAATACAAAAGAAGTTAATAAAATTTAAATAACTCCTCCTACTCAATTATTCTCTCGACAGGGAATAGGCTGTATTTTCTTTCTGCTTTCAATTCTTTGTCAGCCATCTCTTTCTGACACCTCCCACCTCGCCTGTGCTCTGCTCCCTTCATCACTTTCACTGCATCGGCGCCACCGAGACCCGCATCCATCCATCGACCAGTGATGCAGACAATTCTTATTATCTCTCCTACTTTTGCAAAGCCGTCTCCAGACGACCTCACACACACACTGGCACTCGTGTGCAGGACATATATGAGGAAATGTCTCTATATATCGCATGTCCTTGGTATATACAAGGACTATATTCCAGACTATAAATCCTCGCGCCGACATGTGGACTCTTCTACCGCTAGCTGACTTCCTCGCTCTCTCTCTCTCTACATGGCTTACCTCCGTCTCTTAGTGTTTTCTCTCCCATCTCATTCGCCTCTCCCCCTCTTCACCGCTCTCTGTCCGCCACTATCACTTAACCCTTGGCATCAGCTGTTGACGTCTCGTGGATGCCTCGGCTGTTGCCATTAAACGGTGATGATAATGACGGTTTTCTAGTTGTCTGAATGATTTCGCTGCGGCCACTGCTGTTGCTCCTGTTGTTGTTGCTGTGGCCATATTCTCACTCATCAACATGTCCGGGAACACGTGGTGACTCTCGCTCTGCCCGCTCTCCTTCTCGCTCGCCCCGTTTATTTTTCACCCTCACGTACAAAATAATTATAGCGCAAATACGTGCCCAGAATGGGGCAACACTTGGCGCCGTCCTCGGCCCGCCCCAATCTCCATACATGCCGGATGCCGCATGCCCCCAACAACAACAACAACGACAAGAGCAGCCGTCGAAAGCAGAAGATGTAGAAGAAGCAGAGAATCAACATGGCGACGTAAACTTCCGTAAAAGTTCTATAACTCCGGTTGTCAAATGTTGCCGACTTTTATTTCGAGATTAAGACGCCGTCTGCTGCCGAAAGAAACCCCCGTCCCTCGTTGGGGCCATGAGGCGGGAGAGGGGGGTGGGGGGGTCGTCGCGCCTAATGAAGATTTCATGCCGCCGGAGAGGGGCGACACTGGTAGGAAAAGGGGCCGTTGGAGGAAGATTTCTTGAAGAAATATAATAATAAATATTTCTCTTTTTAGTTTTCGAACTGATCCTATTTTGCATTGAAAAATTGAAATTTTTTTATAATTTGCCGAGTTTTCTGATTGTTTATGAATTTCTATACTTCTTGCCTCGCCCTCGTTTTCTCTCGGTGTCCCGTCTTTCGTCCAAAAGTCTCTAATTTTTGCCACTCTGCGAAACTTCTTCACTTCCTCCTCGTGGCTAATTTTTTGCCACCGAGCCTAATTTGAGCCTCATGTGGCCACGCCCACCGGCCTGGCCCACGCGACACGTCGATGGCTGGAGTCAGCTGTGGCAACACGGCGCTGTCCCCAACATCTGGCACCTCGACTCCCAGCGACTCATCAGAGAAACTTTCGGACGAGCCGCTGTCAGCGAGATGGGGAAGAGAAGGGGCCGACATGACCCTTGACAGGATCAACATGGGTGAAATGCGGGAGAAAAAGAGCCGCCAATGAGGGGAAAAAGTGCTGCCATACGGGGGAGAAGTGCTGCCAGAGCGGTGAAGAAAAAATGCCAAAACGAAGCTGAAGAAACTCAAAATCGATTTAAAAGCACAAACTAAACGAAACTGACTTCGATGAAATAACGAAAGAGGATCCCTGAGAGAAATTCGCTAGAGACAAGAGAGAGAAATATCAAGAGCGAATCTCGGCGGAATCGAGGGAGAATCCAGATAATACAAAATTAAAGCGAAAATTAAGAAAAATGCAGACAAGATCGGGAAAATAATCTCAATGGACCGAGTTGAAGTCTCGTCTTCACTTCGACTTTTTCAACAGTTTCACTTTTCGCTCCCGCCGAGCGACGACCTCTCGGTTAGAGGGAGATAGCGATAGCTAGACGTGATCGTCCAACTCTCTTTCACTCTTTCCCACTCGCTCACTCGAGGCATAGGAGAAAAAATAACTTTCACCGTTCGCCACTGAATCGTCGAGAAAGGATTCTGAGCCAGGGAAAGAGGGAGAGGGTGTGAGTGAGAGAGAAGTCGGAGAGGGAGAGAGAGACGGAGCTACTGAAAGTTGAATGAAACTTTTCGACACCCATCGGCAGTCGTTGGCAGCGAGAGCGATTTTTTCTTCTCTCTCTTTTTGGCAACATGTCAACTGACGATGACGGCGATAATGGTGAGGGTGGGGGCGGGGGCCGCGCGGCGCGGCGCGGGGCGTGGCAGGGCCGGGCGAAAAGTTTCCGAAGTTGGCGAAGGTAAATGAAGGACTAGAGGAAAAATCTTGATAAAGGAAAATACCGTGAAATTGAAGGGGCCAGGGAAACAAGAGAAGGCCAGGAACGTGGCGAGGATGAAAAAGAGGAAGCACCGAAGGGCAGAGATTGAGACAAGGGCAGAGACAAAGGGAGGCGGAGACTGTGAGAGTTGAATAAAGTGTTAATAAAAAAGAGAAGTTGGAAAAATAGAGCAAACTGAAAAATCGGCAGAAGACAAAGGGAAAACGAGACTGACTTAAAATGAAACAGCGAAATTTAAGAATGAGAAAAACGAAGATTAAAAATTGAAATGAATACAATGAAAATACAAGTAATACAAAGAAAAATATGTAAATAAAAATTTAAAAGAAATTAATAGTAATTAAGTATTCATCTTTAAATATGGAACGAAACATAAAAATAATCAAAAATAAGCAAGGGAAGTCTTCTAGTGAAGGTACAAAAATACGGGATTAGGTCGAACCAGGGGAAAATTGAAAAATCGGAAGAACAGCACAGCATGCGCGATCCTTTGTTGGTTCGTCATTCACTCATCCTTTCAGCCAACGTTCCGTTCATTCAAGCGACCGCCGACGACCGCTCTAAAGCCTTCGCTTCGAATCCATCAAAAGTGAGCCGAAGTGGTTTCCGGCATGGGACGTGTCGAACCCCAGGGCGACGCCAGCACCGCTCGCAGTTCCGCCATCTGGTCACCCCATTGTGAGTCGCCAACGGGCGTGACGCGTCCCGTCTCGCCCCGTGTCCTCGGCTGAATGGCGTTTAATTAAAGCAAGCGTGATTGCAAAGTACAATGAGGGCTCACCTTCCTCCACCTCTGTAATCCCACACTATCCGTCTCACTCTCGCTCCATCTGTCACTCTGAGTGTCTCTCACTTAATCCTTCCGCCTAACAATGGCCTGCGGAGGAGGCGCAGGACCGCCCGTTGTTTGTTGCATAATTACATTTCGATTGTAATTCAATTCGCGAAAACAAATCCGATTTTGTTGCTTCGTTATGGGGAGTATGGTTGTTGTTGTAAGTCCTGTTCGTATTGCTGTAATTCCTCTTGTTGTTGTTGTTGTTGTTTCCAAGCAACCACCTCTCGACACGCCGAACAAAAACCCCTTCTCCGCCTCAGCCGCCAACTCCTCCTGGAGCTTTCTTCTCGTGTCACTTCCAAGGACATTTTCATCGTTCACTTTCCGATTCGCGATGCGTTTCCGCTTCATCCGCCAGATCCTCCTCCTGCTCTTCTTCTTCTCCTTATTCTTCTCTGCAGACCATCCCCTCGATATCTCGCTCCACTTGTGTTTGTTCCTTCGCTTCACTCTCAGGTTTCGCTGGAAAATTTTACACGAAATTTAATTAAATGCAAACGAAGAGACGGCGCTCCGGCCAGCGCGAGGCCAGGACGAAGGCGCGAGGAGTGCTTCGAGTCAGTCCGTTTCTTACGCGTACTCAGACGTCGGACGGCGCCAGTGGAGACTTTAATTGCACGCTTTTAGGCGCCGAAAGAAACACTTAATAGCATGAAATCGAAGTGCAAGACTGAAGGAAGGGAGGGAAAGGGTAAAGAACGGGTGGAGGGAGCGAAAGGGAAGGAAGGGTAATGAAATAGAGAGGGAGCGAGGTTGCCCTGACTCTTCTTAAGCTCATTAAACACCCACTAATGTCGCCCGTCTCCCTCATCCACCACCCTCGTGCAGTCGAAGAAAAATCAATACCGACCTCGCGCCCGCCCTCGACCTCGCCGCCTGGCCCCTGGCCGGAGAAGGTGTTGAAGCGCCACACCAGGCACCCTTGGCTAATTTTATTAATGTTGCCAATTAATAGTTGGCACAACTAATGGCCCGCGCAGTTGGCAACGCGGCGCCCGCTCGAGCGCACGCAACCTGAGCCCTGGGCAGAAATATTCGGCCGTTTAAATGGCATCCGGTACCAGTTGCACGGCGAGGTGGGCGTGGCGAAAGGAACAGAGGGAAAAGGACCAGGTGTGAGGGAGAGAAAATGACACGAACATGGGGGAGGAGAGAGAGGGAACGAGAGAGAGAGGGCTGTTAATAACCAGTTTTTGAAGCATCTTAATTTATAATTATGCTCTGTGAGACTTTTATGCGAGTTCCCTGGCGATGGCAGCGGGCGGAGGAGGCTCGGGTCGAAGGCGAGGGTGGCTGCAAATAGGGGTTGGAAGGAAATGGGGTGAGGTGTAGTGGGGTGGTGAGAGGTGAAATTTAAGCGCTGTTGCAAAGGTGATTCGGGTGAAATATTACGAGTTTAATTGCAAATAAATGTTCGGGGAATCCCTCAAGAGATTAATTCCGGAATTCGAAGATGTTGCCAAGACTTCATTAGACGATACCGAATGGCTCCCTGGATAGTGTGCAGCTTTTGGTTTTTCAATAATTTTCCAAAACCTAGAAGTATGCTGATTAGTTTTTAATTTCTTCATATAAATTTATTAGAGTTTTATTTCAGAGATGTTATTTTTATCAATCTACTGCACACTGTAAAGTGACTCCTCGTTATTTTTCAAAAATGTTCATGATTCTTTCATTCAACGCAAACCTAATTTTCCACAAATTTCCTCCCGCCCAAAAGTATGCAAGCCTCCGATGCTCGAGGATCCTTCACAGTTCTTCCTCTACTCACCACGAGCCTCGAGATCCCCAAAAATAACTCGTTGGAACTGAGGAGAAGAGGAGCATAATTCTCCACCGACTCGAGTAGATTTTCAGTCTTAATTACAATTTGGCAAGCATACTTTCGGGCGCTCCAGCCGCCGCTCGCAACAGCCCGGGCCGCAGCATCAAAAGGCACCGCGAACACCTTCGACTCGCCCCGCCGACGGGGGCCGAGGCCGTGGCTGGGTCTGAGTCTCAGGGCTATTTAAATTTCGAGTGGAGGAAAATGGGATTTTGGGTTGCAATCTTTTAAAATTCTGACAATTCAATTTGTGGCTTTTGAGCTCCGGAAGACCCGGCCCAGGGAGGGAAGAAACAAGGTGTAAGAAATATAAAAATCTTGTTATAACAATAAAAAATAAACAGCATAACAAACGAGCCGAGCACCAACGAGAGATGGCGAGAGACAGGGAAGGCAGAGCGGGAAATAAGAAAGAAGGGAGCTGCTGATGGTGAGAGATGGCAGTACGTGGAGTTCACGGTCGCAAGGGCGAGGTTTGGGCGAACGAGGTGGGCGAAGTCGGCAAAAAGACCCATAAATGAAGGGGAAAACACAAATTCCCAAACGTAACTTTCGACAGGAAGCAGCAGCAACAACAAAAACAACAGGAGCCACAACAACGACAACATCGTGAACTCAGACAAACAGAAGTCGCCTGGCGAAAGGTGCAAAAGCATCTCCCTCTCGTTCTCTTCCGGTTATTCAAAGGAAGGACTCGGCGGAAGGACTCGGCCGAACCGGAACGAACCCAAGACGAGGACGAGGTTGGGAGGATGAAGGATGAGAGGGGACGAGGACGAGCGAGTTGATGGGTCGAGCCTGCAGATCCGCTTTCCTTAAATCGCTCGGCGCCGCTGGGTCGTGGGCGATTTTTATTTATGTCTTGCTGGCAGCATCTCGTTGGGGCAAAGAGTTGGGTCCTTTTTTGCCGCAAGACATCCCAGGTCCCAGCAGCAATCGCTGGTATTTTTGTTGTTTTTTCTCCTCCCCCTCAGTTGGTTTGTTTGTGAAAAATTTATAAAAATTTGAAGAATTCATGCGAGGGCCCCGAAGCAACAGTCGACGGTCGGCGCCAGGGGTTGAAGGGGTGGCTCCCTTTAATCTCGAAGGCCTTCTCCACCCCCTCCTCCGCGAGGCCGTCTCGAGGTGGCGCTGAATTTGCAATTTACTGGGGTGACGGAAGGGGTTGGGCTGGGTGTTAAAATGAGGTCTGGAGACTGAGAAGGTCGAGGGAAAGAACACGACGGGAAGAAGAAGGAGATCGGGGAAGGTTGGCGGTGAAGGAGCGCGAGGTGGAAGGAGGCAGCAGAAGGCGGGAGGAGGTGACGCAGAGTCAGGAGGAGTTGGAGGGAGTCTGGAGGTCACGAAGGGATGAGGAGAAGGCAGGAGAAGAGTGTGAGCAGTCAAAGGGACGGCCAGCGTCCGTGGCTCGGGTCGTTTTTTTACTGGTGATGGAGCTGGTGGCGGTGCCGGTGCCGGTGGTGAGTCGTGGATGCCAAATGAATATAAATTGTTGTTTAAAACGTTGCAGTTCCCCAACTGCTCCGACGCTTACACTCGCCCCCACTCCCGCTCCCTCTCCCTCTCCAGGTGGCTGTTATGAAGTGCGAACAGATGCTGCGAAATGCGGGAGGGGCGACAGTGGAGAAAATGGGGAGAAACGTCAAAAATAATTTCAGTATTTAGAGATAAATGTTTTAAATTCATTGAAAAAAAAGGCTTGAAAAATCAAAATTGAAAATCAAATGATGAAAAATACTTCTCAAAGAGCATTAATATATTATTTTTTTTTTTTTGTGGAAAATCTACCAGTGTAGACCGAACCAAGGGGTTTCGAGAAAGCAAAATTCCAAAGCACTTAAAATAATTTCCGACATCCGCAAAAATTCAGTGAAAAATCTTCACTAAATGAACAACAAAATAAAACGGCATATAAAACAATTACAAAATATCAAAAGAGAAAATTGTATTTTTAAACAAATTCGGAATCCAATAAAAAAATCATCAAAAACTAAATGAATTGCAGACGGCAACAAAAGCGGAAAAAGCAAATTTGAAGAGCGAAAAAAATCTGCTCGAGTACAAATTGCATTTTATTCGGTTATAAATGCATTGCTTCGAAACAACAGCAATGACAACAAAACTAACAACAACAACCGCAGCGACTAAAAAACCACTCATGTTTGCAAATATGAAGCGAAATCACAACAGCAACAACAAAGGCAAATAGTTCCAGAAACAACAACAAAAACGTGTGTGAATAAAAGGAGAAGGGAGGGAACGAAGGGAGAGAAAAAGGGAGAAAACAAAATTTGAAATTGTATTTCGAGGCGTGGGAGGGAGGGCTCTGGAAGAAGAAGAAGAAGCTGCAGAGTGGGCGAAGAACGAGAGGAAAGAGAGAGGAAGAGAGGAAACTGTCACAAACTGTCAGTCGGGCGCCATTTTATAAAGTGCAGCCACCAGACAACAACAACAGAGCTTCGATAGGAAAGCAATAATAAAAAGTAAATCCAATAACAACAAAATGGTGCAAGAAATATTTATAAAAATTTAAAAAAAAAAAACACAAAAAATGAAACGATAAAACAACAACAGACAACTGTATCAAAACACGGCAAAACAACAACAATAAAAGAGCTTCAGCAACCACCGCCGTCAGTTGGTGGATATCGAAGAGGACCGAGGGAGGAGGACAAGGAGAAGGAGGAGGAGAAGAAGAAGCTCTACGAGCACACAAACACATTATAGAACAACAACAACAACAACGACACTCCTCAAAGACACCAACACTTGTCGCTCGTCCCGACGTCCTCCACAGCAACAGAACGAGCGAGCGACGGAGTGCGTGAGAGAGAAGTAGGAGCGAGGGAGAAGGCATTAGAAGGAGACGCAGACCGCCATAAGTGAGGAGCAGAAGTGACCGAGAGAGGGAGAGGGAGTGAGGGATAGAGACGGCTGCCTTCGGTTGACTCTTCTCGGCGATTCTCATGCAATCTGGGAAATTTTATTAACGTTGCACGTACCGAGCAGTCATCGTGCGAATGTGTGCACACACGCATACACACATGTGTAAGTGCGAGTGTGGAGGCGTGCGTTGGCGTGTTCACGTTCACGTGTGCGTGCTGCAGCTCAGTGTATGTGTATTTGTGTAAATATTACATTTGTATCGCTCTGAATTGCTCGAGGCTAAAAGGGAGAAGGGAGCGGGAAGCGAAGGGGAGCCAGGAGGGGGAGGAAAAGGAGAAGGGGAGAGGAGCGGGGTGAAATAAGGGGGGGGGGGGGCCTGAGGGAGTTGGAGAGAGACGAGAGCGATTTGAGTTAATGTCAAAAATTTGCACATATGACAGCCAAGTCAGTCGTGGTACCGAGTGTCAAAGGAACAGACAGGAAGGGGGCGAGGAGAAAAGAAAGAGATACACAGACCGACAGACAGAAAGTGAGAATGACATGCAATCAGTTACGAGGACTGGGAGGAAGAGAAGGATTCATCAGACCGTCCAATCGCACATGAAGGAGACAGGAAGGACACAGACAGACGGACGGACGGAGGGTTGGACGAACTGGCGGACAAACAGTCGAACAGAAGCAGAGACAGATAGACGGAAAGACAGTCAAGCAGGCGGAAAGCCGGCCAGCGGACTGACAGCAAAGATATGGCTCCATGGCACAGATGGAGAACCTCGTCAGCAGGAGGAACCAGGACAGAGAAGCCTTTCTGTAGTAAGGGAAAAATACCTTTGGATAGGTCCGAAGTTCGGCTTTTTTGCTCCAAAATGTCCACCTTTAACACGTGGCTGTCGCTCCTTCATCTGATTTTCTTGCGCTGACGTCGAGATGCTTCGCCGCTGTTCCGTCATTTGTCATTCCCAAGAAGCCGACTTTTTCCCCCTCTATCTCTGGAATTCTAATGTCTTCGTCTGCTTTCGTTCCTTCTCTCTCTTCCCTTTCCGTTGCTCTCTCTTTGGCACTGATTTGTTTCCCCTTTGGAGCTCGAGTCCCTCTCCAAAGTAAGGCAAATGCGATTAACTTGCTCGATTTGTACAAGACGAGCTACAAAGCCTGAACTCCTTCCCTCTCTCCCTCCTCCTCTCCATCCTCCCTCCCTCCCTCTCGCTCTCTCCTTCCCTCCCTCCCTCGGGGATCAATTAGGAGTGCGAATTTCGCCTGAACCCCGGAATATCATTTTTTCCTCGCCTCACATCGTTTGACTTCATTTCAGAATCTCGCAAAAATAACAATTTCTTTGTCCTTCTTCTTCTGCTCCCTCTGACAGCGCCATTTTGAATTTATGCTCCGGAAGTCGCAGGTCGTCGGCGACGTTTTATCGACGCCATTTTAACCCACTTCCTCTCGACATCCGGCTTTATTTCTGCGCCACGTGATGTTCCAGATTTCACTCCGTTCCGCCTCGTTGTGGCGTCTTTTTTATCGCCGACATTCTTGTTCTTGTTATTGTTGTTATTTTTTATTTTATTATTTATTATATTGTTGTTGTTGTTGCCACTGTTGTTGGAGCAAATGGCGCCGTGTGCGTGGAACGTGATCATATTTTTCGCCACGGAAAATTTCATTTCGCCGCCAGCCATTGCAGAAGACAACAACAACAACAATAAAACACTCCCAACAACAACAACAACAGCCACAGGCGAACTTTCTGCATTCGATGCAGAAATATTAAAAAATATAAACAAGCGGCAACTTGGGCGACATCTAGCGGCGAGCGTTAAAAGATGGTTTTAATAAAACAAAACCATATATTTCTGGCAAATGACAGAACAACAACAACATCAACAACAAAAACCTGGTGACCGCCGGTGTTGCCACATTGAGCAATGGTCACTGGTAGAAGTCGGATTTGGAGGAAGTTCGGAAATTCCGGTGCATACTTTGGGGCTCAAGACAAATAGCTTCTTGTTTGAGTAGAGAAGCCTCGTCAAAGGAGGGAGAAACCAAATAAAGCGGAAACGAGCCGAAGAAAAGAAAGGGGAAGAGTTGGAAAGCGTGGGATAAAGGGCAGGAAACAGGGATGGAAAATGAAGAGGCAAAGGAAGGAACAAACAGGAGTGCGGCATGTGGAGAAAAATCCCATGAAATTCTGCGAATATGCGAAATTCCTCTCGTTTTTGTGGAAGTGGTCGTTGCGGACGGCGGTCGGGCGTTGCCACATTTTCGGAACCCCCACACGCCGTGCTTCACTTGGGGAGCGATTCAATTGGGAAACTCTGAGGCACATAAACAAGTTTTCATCGAAAATAATACAAGATGGATGCAAGAGGGCGAAAATACAGCAAATTTCCCCATGTGTGCAAGACCCGACAGAACCTCGCTGTGGCAACGCCGACCAGCTACGCTGCCGGCGGCTGCGGTTGCTGCAGGTCGGTGGAACTTGGTGGAAGTTGAGGCCTTGTTGACTCGAAGGCAAACTGTTGCAAGTAAAAAATTAGTTCTGTTTGTTTTAGCTTGTAAACAACCAAATTATGTCTTGTGCGGAAACTTGCGGAAAATTGCTCGCATTTTTCAAAGTTTCCTCCTTCGCCTTTCCTGCCCCTTCTCCTTCTCCTTCTCTCCCCTGCTCTTGCTGCCTTGTTTTGCTAATTTTCACTGGTTTCATTTACGGGTGAAAACCGACATTTTCTCGTCTTTCCCACCCCGATGCTAACGAGTGGCGGTGAACGACATCAACTCGGAACTGATTCTCCCCGATCCGAAGAGATTTCAGTGCCATCAAGCAATTCGATCGGTCCTTCGTTCCATCCAGAGCTCAACCAACCCATCCAAAATGATCCCCAGAGGCAATTGCGCTGTTCTAATCTAGAGTTCGGAAAAATGTCTACAAAGTTGAAAAAATACAGACGAAACGATTTGGACGAGGTCGAGAAAAAATGTCGATGGCGTTAGCCAAAACGAGGTTGAAACACATTTGGACGAGGTTGGAAACATTTAGGCGAGATTTACAAAAATGTGGACTAGGCCGAAAAACTGTTCGACGCTGCCGGACATCATTTCGAATTCGTTCCGAAATCATTCGAAAAACCTAAAACAGAAACTCGAACTGACATGTGCCGAAAATTCTCTCGGAAATGATTCGCCATGGGTCGCGGCCGTCGATCCTAATCCTCGTCCTCTTCGTCGCCTCCTCGTCCTCGTCCTCGTCCACGCCCTCGTCCACGCCCTCGTCCTCGTCCACGCCCTCGTCCTCGTCCACGCCCTCGTCCTCGGCCACCGACAGCGAGGAAACCATTTTCCGACATTTATTCTCGCCATCACCTGTCAGAGCCGGTCGACGTCGGGCGAGCCTCTCGCTTCAAGGAGCAGCGCCGCAGCCGGCTGCGAGTCCTCGTGGCATTGTTGAAAACTGCGAGGGCCGTAAGGGTCGTCCTTTCAGGAAAATTCAGGAACATTTTTCCTTCTGGGATCTGGCCTACAGCATCTGAATTTCGTGATATTAAACGAGACATTCAGAAAACCTTAAAAATAGTACGAAATAATAACCAAATTGGGAAAATATTCACATAAATTGATTTTAATTCCCCAACAATCGGCCCATAGTTTTATTTATTTTGCAAATTTCAACAAATTTTTCTTTACAATATAGAGTAAATTTACTCCTACTCGAACTCAGGGTTTCTGGCTTCGTCGCCCTCTCCTGGGTCGTGTCCTTTGTTCATGGTAGACTTCCCGCTGTCTTTGAGAGATTTGCCTTGTCTTTCTCTGCGAGAGACTTCGATTTCCTCCTCCTCCTTTCCGCGCCTCGTCTGCCCTTTCTTTCGCCCATTAAACTCGCTCAACTTTTTCGATTATCCTAATGCCGCCCCGTATCCTGCTGCGACGGCGAAGTCCTCCAATGTGTCGTCGTTGCCCGGCGCCGGAGTCGTAGGAAAGTTGCGCCAAATCGCATAAATAAGCCCGAGATGGAACCCAAGAAAATACAAGTAAATTAGATGAACGCACACATCCATAGATCCCACAAGCACTCCGCTCACGCCCACAAATGCCCCCTAACACACGCATTCACAGAAACACCTTCGCAGCCACCCCCAGCGACCGAAAGAGTCCTTCGCTGGATCGCATTACTTTCACGCAAATCAAATAAAAATCATAACTAATTAAAAGTTTCCTCCAACAACACTCGAGCACTCCTTGTAATTTATTTATGAGTCGGTTCACTTCTGTTGTTGTGGGGATATTTTACTGTTGTTCTGGTGGATTACCATCGCTGAGATTTGTTGGACGATTTTCCCTATTTAATTTGCGCTCGATATGTCTTCGATTTGTCGTGAACTTTTCAAATGTCCCCATTGTGCAAATGGACGCCGAATTCTGTCTCACTTAATGGCTTCCTTCTCTACACGACTTTGTTTATCTCTCCCATCTGTGATTCATGCAGGGCTCCAGGATGCGGCGTTCTCCGAGAGCTCTCCGAGAAGCCTTTCAAACCCCGTAGTGAATTCACATTGAGGAGCTGCCGGGGCACAATCAGAAACATAAATATATCATTAAGTATGACGACAACAGCAACAACAACACCAACAGCAACAGAACAACAAGAGGAAGAATGAAATCATTGTTGATATTGATTTCCTCTCGGAGTGATTTATGGAAGAGCATTGCATACTTTTCAGCGAGGTGCAAAATGTTGACGACGTAATTTATCGCTTTCCAATGAGCGAATTTTTTTAAAAACAAAATTTAAAAATTATCCAAAGAAATACAATTTAAAAATTGAAATTGAACACAAAATTCAAAATATATTCTTAAAGAATGAAAACGTGATACCGAATTCTTAAACTAATTTGTTTAAGTTTTAGAATTCTCAAAAACCAAACATTTAAATGAAAATTCACTGTAAACATTTTTAAATATAAAATAAACTAATAAAAATGTTGAAACTCAGAAGATAAATTGAAGAAATAGAGTTTTCATTCCGAATCATAAAGTGCAAGGCACCAGAAGGTTAATTGTGAAGAACCAGGTCCGAAACCGGCTGCACTGGAGGACGCCACGAGGAAGACGAATTGCGAGTGTCATTTCAGGAACTTTCATTGCTAAATTGGGCGTGAAATTTGCAAACTCCACAAGGCGGAGAAGGCAAAAAGAGGAGGGCGAGGAGCAAACGGAAGGTGGAGGAGAACTGCGAGAAGGGGGAGATTGTGTCTGGCGTTGATGGAGATTTCCATTTGAAATTGATCTCCATTCATTGGCAAATTTTCCGGTGCTCGAAATTCCTTCGCCGTTCCCTCGTCCCCGCCACCCTCTCGATTGACAGCCGCACAGCACAACAATGGATGCTTCATTATGACCACATGCGTGATTTATTCCAGGAAGTCCTCCTCCGCTCCCCCTACTCTTGCTCCATCTCTGCTCGGCATTGTGTTCGAGCTTCTCTTGGCCTTCTGCTGCTCGTTATTGACAGTCGCCCCGACTCCGGGCTTCGCCTGAACGGGTTTCCTCCGCCGGCTTCGTCGCTTCGAGACTTGTTGCCGAGCGGCTTCGGGAGGGCTTTCTGGAGCTTTCTTCCTCAGCTTCGCCCTCTTCTCGTCTCTGAGAATTTGAATTTCTTTCGCCACTCAACAAGTCTCGGTCTCGGTCCCATCACGAATCAGTTTCAGATCCCACTTCAGGCCTCAACAACACCACCTGCTCTCTTGACATCTCACATTCTCTCACTCTTCACTTCCCTCTCTGTTTCCTCTCCTCTCTCTCCCCCCTTCCTAGCCAATCACCCATTCATTAGCCGGCAATTTCATTGATGAATCCATTTTAATCGCAGCTCGTGCCGATGATTCCTTTGTTAGCCTCACGACTTCCCGGCCGCATCCGGACGTCTATCTGTCGAAGGCTGTCGCCCGGCGTCGCCCACTCTCTCCGTCTCGCTCTATTGACATGTCAGACCCCCCTCTGTCTGTCCCTGTCGGTCCCCGATTGTTCGAAGTCACGCAGGGAGCCGTCGACGTCACGTGGTTCGTGGTGCGTGTGGAGCAGCAACGGCAACAGCAACAACAACAACAACGATGGATGCCAGCGACGCAAGGACCCCAAACAACAACAACAACAATAGCAACAATAACGGGAACAACAACAACGGGAACAACAATGGACTCTAACAAAGCATTCTTCGAATCCTCGCAATTTCCTCGCATTCGAAGATAATCTCGAGTGGCTGCAGGGAAATTGCGAGGGAAATGAGGGGAAAATTGGGGAAAAATAAAAATGAAAGGATACGCCGGGATGACACGTGTCTGACAACAACAACAGCAAAGGCAACAGCAACAGCGCCATGTCCACGGCGAGGAAGCAACGAGGACGGCGAAAAATTCAACCAGGACGGCGAAGGCGGGCCCTTGAAACGAGTTCCACGAAGACGATGCGTCGGTGAATCCTTCGAGACTCCTTTGCGTCTTCCCAAGGACTCCTTCGCCTGCTCGCAGGACCCCATCGAGGGCTGCGCGTCCTTTGACTTCGTCTTCGACGGGAGAAAGTGATGCGGCGGCGACGAAGAAAAAAGATGACGAAGAACAAGCAGTAAATCAGTTATGCAAATTTCCCAAAAAGAACTACAACAACAGAAATGGGACCACGAAGAGGGGCGGGGTTAAAAAATGAAGTCGCGCCGAGGCTCCGGCGGTGGCGGTGGCGGTGGCGGTGGCTGCGATCGAAGGGTCTGATAAACAAATTACACAAAGCACGCCGAAGAATACACAATCACGAACGGGAGGACACAAAGGACATGCGAGAGTCGGCGGGACGAAAGTGAGGAGACGGCGAAATCGAAAGTGAGGAGGGCGCGAAATGGTGGGAGGCGAAATCGATGCGAAGCTCGAAAGTGGAGAGGGCGGAGTTTTCGACTTCATTTGGGGGATTTTCAACCAAGTTCGGGGGACTTCGTCTACATTTCGGGGATTCCGTTTAAATTTGAGGGATCTTCGTCCAGTTTGAGGGATTTTCGTCTGCGGTCGGCAGATTGTCGTGTGGGGGATTGCGAGGCTTAAAGACGACTTTTCTCCTGCAAGAGACCAAAATTTGAACACTTTGGAATGGGATTTCAAGCACACAACAAGCCTCTGCCGAAAATATGAAAGGAACATGTTGGCGGAGTTTATTGGTGGGGAAAAGGCTGAAGTAGGGTCTGGGGACGGAGAATTCCTCGAGTTAATCGGGGTAGAAAGCAAAATAAGCCGCTTCAAGGACCCATAGAAAGCGAACATTTTCAATTAGGAAAAAGGTAGAAATTCTTCGGTGAAGAAGTCTTTGAGAGGATTTAAGGAGGATTCTTTTTCTGCTTCCCAAAGTCATCCCCGTCAAAACCTCTCTTTAAAAGACGCTTCCCCAAAACAACTTCAGGCCTCTCTGGCTCCCTCTCCTCACATTCAAATGTTCCGCTTCACTCCCACTTCCCGCCGCAAGAAGCCTCTAATTTGCCGGTCACTCCGGCCACTTAGACGGCCACGACTGCGGACGATGGGCGGTGGGCGGGGTCTGTGGGCGTGGCAGGTCGAGGGTGACCAACTCTGGGCATTCGGTTTCAACTCGATTATTTGATAATTCTGCGAAAACTTCATTAAATCACGAGCCGAAATTTGTTGCGAAACTTTTCGCACGCAAAACCAAACCAAGGGGTGCGAGACAGAGACAGAGAGAGAGAGAGAGTGAGACCGCGGGAGAGGGGGCCAATGGGAGCAAAGTGAAAGCATTGCATATTTTGCGGCGCATTGTCGTTTAACGCCCACAGTCCCTCGGCGGGCGAGCGGGACAGAGCACCGTTTTATTGCCCGACTTTTGATTAGAAGTTCGGAAAATAGTTTTGCGAAAATATTTGTGGAATTTCACGAGAGTCACTGCCGTGAAAGAGACCTCCTCAGTCGGTCGTCTCTTTCACGCACACGTCACGCTCTGTCCCTGTCTCTCTCGCCCTGTCGCTTGCTCTCTGCCTCTCTCGCTGGCACTCTCGCTTTGAGAGGATTTCGCAGTTAATTAAATCAGAGCAAAAAGCGCAATATTTTCGTATTTTGCCAGAAGCGCCTTCTCTATCTCTCTCCCGCTCGCTCTGTCTCTCTCCCGCTCGCTCTGTCTCTGTCGCAGCCCGCGCCGGCTGAGCCCGTGCTCGGGCCGGGTCGGTGTCTGGGCGACGGCTGTAAATAAAACAAAAGCCAGAGCATAGTTTCAGGCGACCGAGCGAAACCAAAATTGAGACCAATTTTCTGAATCTCCACAAATGATTTTATTTCGTCTGTTTTCCCCCTCAGCATAATATGCTTTTTTTATGAATTTATTTGCTTTTTGTCTTCTCTCTTCTGTCAACGGGGCAACGCTCGGTGGCCGACGGGGAAAGGGGGAAGAGGATTACTCGGGCCTTGTGACGAGTGGCATCACCTCTCGGAATCTCCGGGCCGGATGGAATTGCGTGGCCAACTATTTTAATTATGGTTCCTGTGGGGTTTCGGCGGAGTTACAAGAGTTGGCCAGAAGGCGAGCGAAAGGCCGAATGAAAAACATAATAATAAAAATAATGAAAAAGATTTAAAATCAAAACTGCAAATTTTATGAATGCATTGCTGAATATTTAAAATTATTTGAAATATTTAAAATTTAAAATGGAATCTTAGCAAATATTATTGAAAAAGTGCTGGCAAAATATTTATTACGTAGATATTCACAAAATAAAATTACAAAAATATTCATGAAAGAAAAAAACAAAAATATTCACGAAATATACACATAAAATTATTAACGAAAAAAAGTAACAAAATGTTCACGAAATAATCATACCAAAATATTCAAAATCAACCACAAACATATTCCCGAAATATATTAGGAACAAAAGTAAATACGATTAAACTTCTCTGTGTGAAAATTCTCCTCTCTACCCTTTTTGCATGGCGGTCACATGCTGCACTCGCCAGGATCCCCGTCGCCGAGGGTCCACGAGTCCTTTCTGTCAATTTTCAAAAATTTATTATCCTTTTAGCTGGCGAGAAAATCGAGAGAAACAGAGAAGGCGCTGTAAAGAAGACGCGGCCCAAGAAAGAGTGAGGAGAAAGAAGGAGGGAGGAGAAGGAATGCAGAGGGAACGGCTGCCATTAAGAGCGGAGAACGACAAGGACGATGGGCGATAAAAGCCATAACAATGTACCTAACAACAACAACACCAACAGCGAAAGCGACAAAGAGTGTTGGAGAAATGCCGATAACAACAACAAATGGCAACTCCGATAACAACAACAACAACATCGATAACACGAACGACGCCGGCAGAAGGCGAAACTCAATAAAATGCATTTCGCGCACTTCGAGGACATTTCCTTGCATTCAAATGCATCGACGACGGACGCCCGAGCGCGAAGGACATGCGAGGGAAACAACTGAGTGCAACAAAAACAACAACAAGCAAACTCCGCCATTCGCCACTGGCGGCGAGCACATCCGGGCGAAAGGACGGGGCCCGTGAGGCACGTGAGAGAATTCGAGAGTGAAATATTTCCCAATAGATGCGACGGACGAAATTTATCGCCCTCCATTTGCCCGCGCGACAGGACTTTCAACGGCAATGTCAATTTATCGCATTGCATTAAACGATAACAACAACAATGAGCGATCAATCGACCAATGTGTCAATCGATAATTATCGAACAACGGCGCTTGCCACGGGCGACAGCGACATTTATCGAGCGACGTCGAGCGCCGGCGACATCATCGATTGTTGTCGTCGATTATCAGAGCCGATCAACAACTATCTGACTTCGTGTATTATCGATTTTCGAATTATCGTTTGAATCCGGTTGATGTGCAGCTCCCCTGATTTGCATCGGCTGTGGAAAAAATCAGGAATAATATAATATTCAGGAAATTACTTATTTCGAATTTTCATCAGCTATTTTTATTTCCCAGTTGCTTTGTCCACTTTTTCCATAATTGGACGTGTGTACAAATATCTCATTTATTAATTCCATATTAACAAGAATAGTATTTGATATCGAAATTTGGAAAAAGCTCTTCATATATTTCATGGATTTCAATTTGAAATTTTTTCGGTCTCCGCGTTTATGACGCAAATTTGTTGTAAAATTTTATTTTGATCGAGCGAACAAAGTCCAATTAATAATTTAATTGTCTATCTGTCTCACTCTCTCACGCTCTCTCCCTCCATTATTTGCCCCTCTCTTTCCCTTTCTCCGTTTCTCCTCCACCCCTCCCGCTCCAGGGCGACGACGAATTTCCATTTTTATGAAACTCGCAGCCGTCGAATCGAATGCGGCCCGTCCGACATCGACTTTCAAAATCCATCCGCCGTCGACCGCCCACTCCCCTGTCCCTCCCTCGGCGACAACTCCACCTGTAACCCGCCCCCGACCGCCACCTGTGGGGCCAGGGCCCAGCCCCGCGATCCGCTGCCGCAAAGTCATCAATTTCATTTTCAATTCGATGCGAAACGATAAAAGTAAATGATCCATCGCCGGCGCTGCCATACGATTTCGCTTTATTGCCGGACGGCGGCAGCGACGATGGCGAGGACGAGAGGACAACAGCCACAACAAACACAGCCACAACAACCACAGCCACAACAGCAACGACCACAAATCGAACAAATCAAATAAAAGGAAGAATAAAAATTCCCTCGGCTGCCTCGGGTCGTCCTTTCATCCTGGCTCGGGCCCGTCTTCGGGGATCCCGGCGCCGGGCTCAAGGTATGCAAAATTTCAGCAAACTTCCCTCGGCCGTCTGTCCAACCGTCTGTGTCCTTCTGTCGGCCCTTCTGTCTGTCCCTCTGTCCATCGCTTGTGCCGGGTTTTTATCGCTTTCTTATGTCCCGCTATCGCCATGTTGTTATCCTTTAGGGGATTCCCTTTCTGCAGCAGGGCTCATAAAAGATTTATTATGTCTTCTTCGCCTCACCAGGGTCTCCATCTCTCTCCCTTTGTCTCTCCCTCTCACCCTCCCTCCCAATAAGTCAGTCATTTTTTCGGGCTTCCTTTCATCAAAGTTGCTCCAGGGATTTTTCGCAGGATAATAAAATTCCGTAAAGGATAATTTCTTTTTTCATCCCCTCTCCTACTGGTTTATGTTGTATCATTTTGTGTAGTTGGAATTTTGCGTGGCTTTTTTGATCCTCCTCGTCTTGCTGTCTGTTCCTTTCCCCCGTTGTTCTGCATTTGTCGTGGTTACTTTATGAACTTTTGAAGTTATCATTGCGGTGGCTGTTGCCAGGACACTCCAGGACAATTTGCGGTATCGGCCGCTCAGGACTGGCCACGCAGTCACCGGGATAATTCAATGAAAATAAGCGAGCGAGCGAGAGGGGGAAGTTTTTGAGGAAGGAAAGGTCTTCGTTGGCTGGAAGCTATTCAGGGAGGGTTCGGGAAGACGTTGATGGTAACCGACCACCCCCTCTGGCACCTCCCTTCTCCTTTCAGTCTCTCTCTCTCTCCCTCTTCCCCCTTGACAATGTATTTCGCAGCTCACAATTTATATCCGAAAGCATTTTTTCGCACTCGCTGCCCCAATAACTTCAGCCCATAAATCGCCGCGCTGCAGCCCCGAGTCGCTCCGCAGTTCCCGTACTTCCTCCCACCTTCCTTTCGCACATCCTTCGCCTTTCAACCCCTTTCCCTCCCTTTCCTGCCCCTTCCTTCTTCACATCCTTCCCTCGCCTTCCGCGGCCTCCTTCCATCACTTGTTTCCTCCTGTTTCCCTCCCTCAGCTCTGTAGTTCCTTCCTTTTCCTTTCGCACTTCCTTCCGTGCTTTCCTCTACCCTCCTTCCTCTCTGCCTCTCCCTCCACCCACCGTGTTCCGGCCCCCTGGCGTTGCCGGATCTGCCGCTGCTGCTGCCGCTGCTGCCAAAAATAAATGGTGCCCACGAATTATGAATTGTGGAATTAAAAAACTAGCAAAACAAAAATAAATCGCCGCAGGCGAGTGCCGACAGGGACGAACGAAAACGGCAAGAACGAGGCGGCAGAGCGTGGTGGAAAAGAGATGGGAGAAGGCGGCGGGAAAGGGATGGCCCTCGAAATTCGAACGAATGGAAATTCCGCAAATTTATGCAAAATTCCCGCAATAACTAAACAAAAACGAGCGCTGGTGTCGATGACTCCGGCCTTCTCGCTCTCACCCACAGTCTTTCGGCGTCGCTCTCTGCCTTTCTCTCTCTCCACCCCTCTCGCCCTCGCGTTCCTCTGCCTTCCCTGCAATCGATTCCTCTCGATCTACTTCTCTATCTCTCGATCTATTTTCGTCTGCCCTTCTCGGCCCTATCTTCGTCTCTCTCTCTCTCTCTCTCCTCACTGCATGTGAATTCATATGTGTCGGGGCAGGATTGTGTGTGATTGTCTGTGTGAGTGCGAGGTATTTATGGGTCGCCTGAGAGCGTCGTTTAGGGCAACAACACACAAATTTATGAGGTGTCCTTTTTTCACCGTCTTCCCTGAGGAGCGGAAACGGAAATCGAAAACGCTGCCGGAGCCGGAGCCGGAAATCGATTGCAAATGAGAGGCTTCAACCCAGGTTGTCTTCAAAAAGACCAGGGATTTTAATTTCTATTAAAATTTTTTATATTTTCGAAATAACTCAGCAAGGATTCAAACAATTGCTGAGATTTTTAGTGAAAATATTAAAAAATTAAATAAAAATTATTAATTAATTAACAGCAAACATGATACATTACATTTATTTAAAAAATCGCTACATTTTTTCTGATAAATTTAACAATTTTTGATAAAATTCTCTCACACAAAATTCAAATTTGTGGTTCATATTCCGTTTTAGAAATTATCCACCTAATGATTGATTTGATTTACAAATGTCGGTACATTTTTTATTGTATAATATAATTAATAAAACCCTCTGCCCTGCTTTTCGCTTGACTCCGTCCGAAATTCTCTCTAATTCTAAATAGTTCAAGCCTTCCAATGCAGCGATATTCCGATTCCGATTCCGATCCCGATCCCCCGGAGCCACCAGCGCTTGACGCATTCCGTCAGAGGCCGCATCCCAACCGCTTCAGTTCTCACCGAAGCCTCTCAAGCACTCCGCCCAACTTCCCTCCTTCCTTCTCTTCATTCCCTTCATTTCCTTACCACAATCCCTCCCTCCCTCAGACCCTTTGGCGACCGCAAAACGTTGCTCCTGTCAAAGCGCATCAGCGGATGCAGCAACAACAACAACAATAGCAACAACCCCAACAACACAATGCGGATAATTTGTAATCAAGTGGAGCGATTGAGGAATGAGAGAGTGAGAGAGAGAGAGATCGTCCGATGCCCCCCATTCGCGCCTCTCTTCACGAATTGCTGGAGCCAAAGGATTGAAGGCGGCGACCGGGGAAGAGCGGGAAGGAGGAGAGAACGATGAAGAGAACAAGGGAGAGAAAGAGAATAAGAGAGAGTGAGAGGAAACGTTTCAGGGATGGTAATGAAAGGACAGATCGAGGGGGAAAGCGGGGCATGTTAAGGGGCTTCGATTTGACTCGATTTACTCGATAAACCAAGAAGCCAAAATCGAAAGGAAAGCGGTGTTTATTCGACGATTTCATCAAATGATTTTAGATTTTAGATCTTTTAGGTAATTCCATGACGGTAAAATCTTGGATGAAATAAAAACTAAATAAAAAATCAGAAAATCCGAAGAAGTTCTGCCCGGCTCTTTCCCGCTGTCCGGCGCTGTGGCCCGACCGGAAGTCGCTGGCACTCAATTTGCCACATCGCACCCGCGGCCCCAACCCTCGCCTGCCTCGCAGCCCTCCGTTTCGCACGTCCTCGCGTGTCCTCTCGAGCATCCTGCCATCCATCAATTACGGCCTCCTGCATTGCCTGCCACGGCCCGCTTCCTCCGCGTCCGCTCTCCCGCTTTGTCTACCCTTCCCTCGATCTCCCGCCGTCCGTCCTTTCCCTCTTCTCTCTGCTCTTTCGTCCCTCTCCTCGCCGCCCCGGCTCCTGCTCCGGTCGCCGAGCCGATCCTTGTCCTGGCTTCGTTGCCTGGTTCCTGGTCACGCCTTCATCCAACCCAAGGTTCGTCCCGTCTCCCATTGTGCCGTGGCCGTGGCTTCGAAACCCTGCACCCCATTATGCCCAGGCCTCGGCCATTGTTCCACGCCTTCCTTTGTCCGATGCCTTTCACTTATCGCTCTCCCGCCATCCCGATCTGCGAAGGTTCCTCCTGGGCCCACGGAATTACAAGTAGCGTCGTCCTGAGGTTGCTTTAATCGGCTCTGGGCTCGCATCTTGATTTCGGCATATCCTTCATCTACCTTTGGCGTGCTTCTCCGGCCCTGTTTTCAACTTGTTCCTTCAATCGGTGCCATTCATTTTCTCCTCGATCGTTCCTCTAGTTTTCTTCCTTCGGTAATTTCCCTGCCCTTTTCTTCGATGGTTTCTTTTTCCATTTCCTTCGATCGTTTTCTTCGGTGCTTTCGCTTAATTGGTTCCTACGATCGTTGGTTAATTGGTTCCTACGTACGAGGTCACCTCCATTCATCTTTTCTCCGTAACCCTTTCAATGCTCTACAATTACTAAATCTCATCCAAGTGACCACTGAAAGCCTCGGTCTCTCAGCGAAACTGTGACCAACATCAACTCCACAACCTCGGCACTACCGCGACGATGACCACCCATTACCGCCGTCACCATCACCATGACCTCACCACCATCCCTCTGCCTGGCCACCACCAGCACCGCAACGCTTGTCGCCGCCGCCAGCGTTGCCACCTCTGCCCATTACTGCAATCACCGTCGTCGTTGCCGCACCGGCCTCTTCGACGCTCGCCCGGCACCGCAAGCCCGCACAAAGCGACGGTAGCACTAGCAATGCCTGCAACAACAACCACAGAAACAACAACAGAACACAGTACAAGAACACAGTGTTCAACAATAGAATTTACAACAACAACGGCGCCATCAACAACAACAACAAGAACAACCGATAATAGAGTCCAAACTGAATGATTCATCGCTCGATGCGGTCCAGACAATTTATGTTAATCAACCGTCAATCGATCGCCTGAGAGAGATTGAGAGAAAGAGATTGTGGGGGAAGGAGGAAGGGAGCAAGGCAGGGAGAGATTGAGAGAGGAGGAGGGTATAGAGAGAAGGAGAGGTAGGAAGGAAGGGGTCTGAGCTGGAGGATGAGGTCGTCAACTTCCCGCGTTATTCCCAGTGGCGCCAGCTCGGGCGGCGGCCAGACAGACCGAACGGCTTTCTGTCCATCCGGCTGTCCGTCCATCTGTCCATCTGTCCATCTGTGCACCCTCCCTGCCCGTCTCCCTGCCCGACTCTCTACCCATCTGCCTGTCCCTTTCAGTCCCTCATTAGCACCTTTACTCTATCTATCGATGCGAAGGGATTCGGTGTCGAGCTGGAGTTCGTGGATTTGAACGAGGTTGTCCTCGATATCGAGGGAGGAAGAAGTACAAGCAAAGCGATGGCTGGGTGTGGCAATGGAACCTCAAACAGGAAAGACATTTCTTTCCGAATTCACCACTGCCAAATTGTCCAGAGACAGATCGGATGCTGGTGGATTGATTTGAAGTATTAATGGATTTAATTATTTTCTAGTGCTTACGAGACGCACACACCCACACTCAGGAACACCAAACACACTCACGTCTGCCCCTCTATCCATACCCTACACGATTCATTCGTAGTTTCCTCCCAGTCCCACCGGCGAGTTCTCCGCTCAATCGACTTCGTTCGGTTCGCCTTGTCGATTTTGTTGTTGTTGTTGTTTTTGGTGTTGTTTTTGGTGTGATTGATATCGCCATTGTTGCTAGTGGGGATGTTAAATTGTTGTTGTTGTTCTTGTTGTTTTTGCCTCGATTTTCTTGTTGTTGCTGTTGTTCTCCCCTGCCCTACTGCTGCGGTCCAACATGACTTGAATATTCGTCTAATTGTGGCATTCAAAATTTTGAGCTCTTGTTGCAATGCCAACAACAGCAATGAGGAGAGTTACAGCAACAACAACGAAAATAACAACAACAATAGTGGCGGCGACGGCATCAATGACAACGACGAGACTGCGCTGGTAACACAAACACAATGACAACAATATTGGCAACTAAAACCGCAAGTAGAACAACAACAACAGTGGCACCAGCATGCACAATAACAATGTCCACAACGACAACAACAATTGCTCCCGCCGTGATGAAGAAGAGCAACATCGTCTATGGAGCAATTGCTGGCATTCCTTTGGCTTCACTTTCCACTGCATCCGCATCCGGTCTATAGACCATTGGCTGTGTGTGTGTGTGTGTGTGTGTTGGAGTGTTCTCTCTCCTCCCGCTCTCTCGCTCTGTACATTGCCCTCTCGCTCTGCCGCCACACGGCTCTACGCACAACTGGGCAACCACTTGTGGACGCCACGCCGCGCAGTCGGCTGTAATCATTCATGTCCTCCGCCAGCTCCCGCGACCCCTGGCGTCCCCCTCTGTCCTCCTCGTGCTTCCTCTCCTCTCTTCCTCTTCCCCATTCTCTCCCCCGCCCCACCCCTTCTCTGCTCCGCCCACGTCTCTTCCTCTGCCCAGCTCGCCTTTGTCATCCTCGAAGTCCCTCCACGAATGACGTGACGCCTCCTCTCCCTCCCTCTCCCCTTCTCGCTCGCCTTCATGTCCTGATGGCCCTCTGCCTCACCTCTCTGTCGCGATGCCCCTCCCTCCTTCTCCCTTTTTCCCTTTCTCCTTCCCTCCAGCGCTCTCGGGTTCAAAGTAATGTGTTTTCCAATTTCAAATGTCCTTTTGTCTATTGCCGCCATGTTGTTGCTGCCGCTGTTGTTGTTGTCATCGTCGTCGTTTTGGTGGCGAATATTGTTGTTGTTGTTGTTGTTGCTTTTAGTGGCAGATCTCGTTGTTGTTGTTGTTTTTAGTGGTAGTTCTCGTTGTTGCTTCCAGCGCCAATTGTTGTTGCATTGTTTTTAGTGGCAGTTGTTGTTGTTTTATAGTGGATGTTCATACACAGTTGTTATTGTTATTGTTGTTATTTTCGTTGTTGTCGCTCCGCAATCGGAATACGATTTAAATGACGGAAGCTCCGGCGAATTCAAATTCGAGTAATCGGTACTGGGGAGACTTGTAGGCGATTCTCTCTTCGGCTTTTTTTGATTTTTCTTTTTTGCAACTAGTATTATTGGGCAAAATATTTAGACAAAAATTTGTGAAGGACGTAACTATTTTCAATATATCTCCAAATCAATGAATATATTCAGTAAACTTAACTTCAAATTCACATATTTTTTTATAGTCATTGAATTAATCAATTTTGGTTATTATTTTATTTTTAATGTCGAAATATTTCTTATATGTTTCTATTTGCTCTTTTTAAACATTAGTACTCGTCTCGATAACAAATATTTTTGATATATATCAAGACGATTTTTAAATGAAAATCACTACCTTCATCTCTTCCTTCATTTGTGAATTTCGAAGTAACCGACGTTCGCGCATCCACCAGTTCATTAGAGGGAAAACCTGGCAGCACTGGCCGGCCTCCTGCCCTCCCTCCGTCTGCCTCTCCCGCTCTTGTCCCGCTCAATCGAATGCTTCGGAGCAAATGTTGCTGAATGTTTCGCATTTCACGCACGCAGAGACCGCAGGGAGGGACAAAAGCGAGTGACTACAGAGGGAGAGGGTGAGCGAGAGGGACAGGGGGGAGGAGGGCGGGGCGCCACGCACACAGGCTCGTGCACTCATGCACACAGACAGTCGTCGGTCGGCCTGTCGCGCCAAGTCGTCGCCGGTCGCCGGTCGCCGGTCGCCGTTGAAATTCGAAAATTTGCACAGACTCCATGCGGCGCAAATGACTTTTATTCCATCTCCCGTCTCTGTCGGTCGTCGTCGCTGGTCCTCGTCCCCGCTCGTCGTCCTTCCTCCTTCCCTGTCGTTCGTCGTCGTTGGTCGTTCGTTGTTGGTGGCCCGGCGTCGTCGCGGCCCCGTGGCCTCGTCGCCCGCGTCCGCCGCCCGGGGCCCGACCGGGCCGTCGATGCGCATTCCGTCAACGTCGCGGCGCCACGAGGGCGGCGGTTGGCCGTGGGCGGTGGTCGCGCGGCAACCGACGAGGGAGGGGGCCGGTGGGCGGCAGCGGGGGGCGGTCGGTGGTCGTGGGTTGAGAAGTCGTTTGGGCGACGAAATGAGCGCGACGTGACGCGTTGGCGCTGGCTCCGAGCGACAGCAACAACTGGTGGTGGTATCACAAAATTACAACGACAACGACAGAAACGATGATCACAACAACAACAACAGCAACAACAACCACTCCAACAACAACATCTGCCACCGCTAATACAAAGAGCAACGATCTGAAACTATTCCGAGAGTCCTTCCGAGTCCTGCGAGCGGAGGAACTGATTGAGCGTGCGAGGGGCGGAGAGAGGGGGAGGAAGAGGAAGACGAAGAGAGGGAGGGAGAGGGAGAAAATTGGCACTGATAATGATAGAGGAAGAGAGAGAGAGAGAGAGAGAAGGAGAGCTAGAGATGTACGGAGTTAGAGAGATGAGCACAGATGATGGAGATGGTGATGATGAGAGGGATGGAATGAAATGCAGAAGAGGGACAAATTATTGGCAAAACAAGGGAATGAAATCGGAGTAAGAAAAATAAAGAAAAGCGGGAAAATGAGTAGAGTAAAAAAGCGGGAAGAAACAAAAGCGTAGTGAGAAAAATAAAAGCAAAACGAGAAAGAAGAGGGGCAAAATAATGAGAAAGACCCACACGGAAGCAGAAGAATAAAGCGTGGCAAACGAAATCAAGGCTTAAAAAGAAACAGAAAGCCAAAAGGAAAAAGAGAAAAAGAACACAAACATGAATTTAAAAGAAACCAAAGCGAGCAAAGCCACTGGCAAGCGAGAAGGAATGAATACAAATGAGTCGTCTCTGCGATGACGCATGCACTGGCGGACCGACGGACCGACGGACGGACGTCCTCTGAAAGGACATCGTCCTGGCGATGTCGACGCGATGGGACGCGGAGGAATTTTCAAGCGATGGCGAATTGGAGGGAGGAATCGGAGGAATTCTCCTCAATCATCCACTTTGTCATTCTCTGTCCATCTTTCTCTACGCTTCTCTGTTGCGTCATCGCTCCCGACTATTAGTCACAGAAATCGCTCTATTTTGGATTTACATTGAATTCCAAATGAGCCTTGATGATTTACTGATATTCATATTTGAATTTTTATTTACTCTCATATTTCTAACATCCATTTCTTCTACTTTGCGCCTTCCTCTTGGTGGCTTTTTCGCCCCCTTCCTCCCCCTTTCTCTCCCTCTGTCCTTCTCCCTTTCCCGCTCACTCTTTCGCACTCGCTCCCACTGCCTCGAGTCCGTCCCGTTCAGTCACCTGTCTGGCCTTCATTGTGTTTTCTCCTCATCCTTCCCTCTCCCTCTTATACACCCTCCCCCCTCTCCCCCGACCCCTCTTTAAATATCGTGTTGATGCCATTTTACTGTTCTTGTTGTTGTTGGTGTGCTGCTGCGATTTTGTTGTTGTTCATGTCCTATTGTTTTTCTTTCCATTGCTAATCTGGCCTTCATTGTTGTTGTTGTCGACGTGAAGTTGTTCTTGTTGTTGTTGTTGTCGTCGTTGTGAAGTTATTATCGTTGATGTTGTAGTTGTTTTTATTGTTTCTGTTGTTGTTGTCGTTCTTGTTATTGTTGTTTATACTTTCACGTTGACGGAAACAGGATGGCATCGTAGTTGTTGTTGTTGTTGTTGCTGTGGTTATTGTATTTGATGCAGGTGCTTTCGCATTGTTGTTGTTGTTCTTATAATTGTTGTTGCACTCGCTCTTGTTCGCTGTTTGTTGGATTCCCCTTTTGTTGTTGGTCTTGTTTTTGTTTGCCTTGTTGGATTTAGTGTTGTTGTTCGCGTTGTAGATCTCGTTGTTATTGCTTTTTGTTGTTGTTCCCCTTCCCATTCCCATTCCCATTCTCGTCGTTGTTGTTGTTGTTGTTGTTGTTGTAGCGCCCTGTTATTATGTCGCCTGAATCGCCGTCGCTGGTCTGTCGCCTCCCGCGCTGCATCCACCGCCACTTCCGCTTCCGCTTCCGGCGCAAATCACACTACAAGGACATTGACCCGATCCCCCTCTCACTCCCCCATCCCCCCCTCTCTCTTTCTCTCTCTCCCTGTGCCCCTCGCTGCCCCCTCTAATGCTCACTCGGTTCACTCGCGTGAATCATGAAATTCTCCCGTCGTCATTTAATTGCAGATGAGGCAGATGCGTTGTTGTTGCTACTGTTGTTGCTGTAACTGTTTTCTTGTTGTTTCCCTACTTGTTGTTGCCCCTTTGCTTGTTGTTGTTTTTTCCTGGTGTTCTCTTTTGCTTCATTCTTGCCATTGCTATTTTTGTCATTATTTTCAATGATGATGTCGATGATGCCGCCGTTCCTGCCGTTCTTGGTTCAGTGACTCAACGTGGACTTCAGGGAAGTCTACGAAACCCTTCTCCTTCCACTATACCCTTCTCCCTCTCTCCCTACCCCTGGCTCCTCCCGACTGGTCGGAAGACAATGACCTGTGGAAAAATCTCTGTTCCCTTTTTCGGGGTTTTCCCGGAAACTCCTTCGCATTGCCAACGGTAGCATGATCAATAACGAGGATTTTTTGAGGACAAGACAAGGCCGCACAGTGGGCCGGATTCGGGCCAAAGAGGTCGGCCTTCATTGGCTCCGTTTCCTGTCGACTGATTCCTTCTCCAGCATCTCATGCTCACCAAAATGCCTCTTTCTTAGCCTCCCTCTTTCTTCCACTCTCTCCTCTCTCTCCTGTTTCACCCCTCCCTCTTTCTCGCTGTATCTCTTTCTCCCTCCTCTCTCAGTCCTTTCTCGCCTGCTTCCTCCTCAGTGGCCTGTTTGACTTGTGTAAATGGCGATATTTTAACATAATTACCTTTGGATCCGAGACCTGCGAGCCCGTGTCGCTCACTCACACATATGTTGTCATATACATAGATGTGTGCGTGTGTGTTTGTGTGTGTTTGGTTTATTACGGCACCCGGCAGACCAAGTTGCAGCCCACAGCAATTATAAAGCAAAGCCTTCGCATTCACGCAGCTTTTCGCAAATGAGATTTTGTGGTTTGCAATTACGAAATGCAAAATCGCCCCCTCTCTCTCTCGCTCTGGCGTCCCTTTCCAAACTCGTTCGAAATCCCTCCAGCTGACTCGCCTCGTGCACAACCGGCAGACAGACAAATATCCGTGCAGTTTGCCCAGCTGCTGGCTCCAAGAAGAGCGTCGCAGAGTCGCAGGAGACCCCAGAGAGGGGAAGGGAGAGAGGGGGGGGGGGAGGAAGGGAGAGAGGACAGTTTGAAAGACGCGATGGTGCACCGCGGAAGCCAGAGAAATCGGGTCGAACTCAGAGGTTTCTGGAAATTCTGTGCAATCACATCGATCTGATAGAAAACACTCCAGTAGGAGAATAGAAAAGAGATGTTTGTGGGAGAAAGAGAAGGGGCGATTAAAGCGATCTTCGACGTGGAAGATTCCGCGAAAGTTTCGACCCTTCGAGCTCATGAGGGCTGATTAGGGATTATTGTGCGATAAGCGAATGTAATTACAGCCCTTGTCACGACGAGAAAACTCAGAGATCTGACTGCAACAACGGAACACCAACAACGAAGGCAACAGTCACAACAACAACCAAGGAAACAACGGTCACAACTACAACAAAAACAACTACTCATGTACCACCAACCGAGAATCCTCACATCATCATCATCATCATCATCATCATCATCATCATCATCATCTCCTTCATCGTGTGAAACGCAAGACTAGCATTCAAAAACCATGTACAGCGAGGAGCGCCGCGGTTCGGAAGCCTCTGGCAACACTGGCGCCCGCTTCTAAGGTGCCGCTTCTTCTTCTTCCTCTTTACTTCTTCGTCTTCCTTTCTTCCTCTTCTTCTCCGCCCTCAGCTCGCCGCCTTGCCTCGTCCTTAGGTTCCATACGTGAGGGAAACTTTGAGTTTTTGCTGAAGGTGTTGGTGTTTTTGGTGATCTCGTTGTTATTGTTGTTGTTGTAGCTGCTGTTCGTAGTGTTCCCGTCGCTTTGCTTGTTGTTGCTACAATTATTACTGGTGTTGCTACTGCAATTGCTGTTGTTTGCGGCAGTCGCATGTGCTGCCGTTTGGGGCAATTAAATAAATCCCCACACCTCGAAGCTGAGAATCCTCCTTCTCCAAGCGTCCTCCTCTACTCGCGAGTCTTCCTGGAAGAGGTCCTTGTCAACCCCTCCCTCCACAAGCCCCCCTCGCCGCCCTCTGGTCTCTCGACGTCTTTCATGGTAGATGCGAATGGAAATGCAGCAGGAAAAATGGAAATGACATGTAGGAATTCAACTGGAATAAGAACAAAAATAATGTAAACAACGAAAAAACACCGAAACTATCAGAAATATCGAAGTTAATCAAATATAGTGAAGTGTTCGAATGCGATAAATCAATCAACAATAAACGACTTCTGAGAACGACGAGTTTCCAACGAGCCGAGAAAGAGATGGCGACTAAGAAAGTGCTTCTGTTGGACGGTGAAATTCACCAAATCCCGGCCAGATCAGGCGAACAACTCGGCAAAAGCTCCGGAATGAAACTCCAACGGAGCGAACAAAGAAAAACCTCTCAAGAACTTCGCAAACCCTTTTCAACAAAGGCTCAGACAACAACAAAGGCCGCGAAGTCAAGGAGCACAAAGACGGCGATGTTGGAGGAGGACGAGGGGGAGGGGGAAAGAGACGGGGACAGCTTTGCGAGCGAAAACTATTGTCAGGTGCAAGTGGAAAGTTTTCTCGTTACTTTGTGGACAAAGACACCGGCCGAACGTCTGCACAAACACATGGAGAAGGCACGCAAACACCCACAGACACACACTAACACAGTCGTGCACTCACACACACATGCCATGCACCACACGACCTCTCCAACACTCACAGGCCGAGCGGCGATAGAACAAATACAAGCACCGGCACTGAAGACCTCGTTCGGTTGGGCCAAAGGACGATCGTCGTCGCTCGCTCTCCTTCACTTTTCCCACCCACCGCCGCCTCACTCTCACTCTCTGTATCTCCCGTTGTCACCCTCGCCCCCTCCTGCGCTCATCCTCTCTTTCCCTCTCCCTCTCCCTCTCTCTCTCTTGCTCGGGGCCTCTCCGGCTCTCGTCGTCGGCAGCTCTTGCGTTAATTCTATTTAATTGTCCAAGTGCTGCCACTCATGCACACAAAAACGACCGCTCCGATCTGGTCGCACTGCATCCTTCTCTCTCGCTCTCGCAATCACGCTCACTCGCTCTCCTCCTCCTTTTCTCTAGTGCTCAACCGGCATCAGAGAGCTTTTGAACTTTGCGATGCACGCAATTGAATCAAAGCGAAAGTTTCTGCGGCAGGCGAGAGGAACGGGGGAGGGAAGGCAGCAGGCGGAGCAGAGTGGAAAAGAGGAGAAAAGGAAGGAAGGAAGGCAGGAGAGGGAGAGAGAGAGACAGAGGAGAAAGAGAAATGGGAGGAGGCCGATGGCTCCCGGAGTTCGCCATAAAAATGGAACCCGACAAAGCGGTTTAAATTGATATAGTTACAGAAAAATGACAACATAGTTGGGAAAGAGTTGCAAAAATTGTTGTGAAAATGTGAACAAAATATTTAATAAGAGTAATTAATGAAATAATACAACAAATTATGAAAGAATTAATTCAATATTATTCGTCAAATGCAACTTACTTCAAATATGCTAAATATAATGCAAGAGTATGGAAATCTCTTAAATGAATGGAACAACTGCAAACCCCTATATACAAAAAAAAATAAATAAAAATCATACAATTTTTCATGATTTGATCAGCATGCAACATGATGCCTATTTCTGAAAGTGTTCGAATTGTCGTTGATGACACACAGTTGCCGAGGTCAAACAATATTTAACAATTTTTGTCATCGGTCCTTCCATTTGCCACTTTCCTACTTTCCACCGATTGCCTTTTGTGCATGGTAAATGGGGAAATTAGCAAGCGAACCCCACCGCCGAAAACCCACCGAAACCCCAAAAATGTGCATATCTACTAATTCATTAATTATGCGGAAATCGTTGATTTTCACCCTGACCGCCGAATGCGAAAGAGGGAGGCGAAATTTCGTAATTTTCTCAACAATCGGGCGAAATCACCAGCATCGATGGTCGATGGATTTACGAGCCACAAGCGATACTTTCGGTCCCTCCTCCTTCCTCCTCGTTCCCCCCTTCGTCCTTCTTCCTGCCGCTCCCCACTTTGAGAGATTTTCCTGGGAATTTCGGTGGATTTTGCGAATATTTCGCTCATTTCACCCGATCCTGAAGTTGTTGACGGCTTCAATCGAACGGGCTCGCTCTCGCACTCCGTCTCTCTCACCCCCTCTGTATCCCTTGCTCTCTCTGTCTCCTTTGACTCCCTGCCTTTGTTGCTTTCCGGCCCTTCGCCCTTCATGACTTTCTCTCTCCCTCTCGATTAATTATCAAATTTTCACCCAAGCACGCGTGCGCTCTCGCCTGCATTAATTAGCACGGCGATATGGCAACGCCAGCGAAACGGCCGCCGCCTGACAAACATGACTCTCGACGCGATGCCACATGTTTCAAATTGTGTGCCCCCGGAATGAATGGGTTTTAATTCCCGATAATTTCGGAGTGCTGCGCGGTTGTGGCAGAGCGAGCGGAGGGGGAATTTCCACATGTGGGACTTTCGATAATCAGGGAAATTCTATACACTCGACGTTCTCAGCTGGCCTGGTGGGCATTTTTAGGCTAATGGGGATCTCGTTCTAGTTGGGAATTTTGCTCAATTGGGGATTGGTTTAGGATTGATTTTTATTTATGGGGATTGATTCTGGAGTATTTGGGATGGCGAAATTTATATATCTGAAAAACATATATTTAATGGTTTAATGTACTATTTGCTGTACAGTGTCGTTTAGAAATTTTAAAAATTAGAAAAAAATATATGAGTAGAAGGAGAAAATACAATAAAATATAAAAAACAACTGAAGAACAGAAATAAAAATCCACAAAATCAAATAGAATGGAAGATTAATTAAATGTGTACGAATTGAGCAGAGGCAAAATTTCGATATTAATTTTTCCCGGACACGTTAATTCCCATAAATTGCCGTACTCACCACCATCAGCCGGCGGTCGCCCATCCCACTAAATCAGCGCTGTCGTGCTCTTCCAAATTATAGTTCCATCGGTCATAAATAACAATATTTTGACCCACATCGAAAATCCCACTCAGCCCCATCGAAGCAAATAAATTCCACTCGAGCCCGTGAATGCTTGTTGCTGAAGTGTTAATGTGAGGTGAGAGCACGGTTCAACACGCACCCCCTGGGGGGATTCCACCCCTTCCAACCCGCACCCCACCCCAACACGACTCACGACCCCATTCGACCCCGGTTCGGAACAAATTCAACTCAGCCGACTTAATTCACCATATTTTTGCATGCGACCAAAAACCCCAGTGCACACGATTTCACCACACGGTTGCGCACCTCGCTCGGCTTCACCTCGAAATCAGAACTCGAGCGTTGATCTTTCGCCTCAGTCTGATCTCTTTCGTCTTCACCACAACTTAGACAACTTCACTTCACCAGTACGAAGAGGACAGTTTTTGAAGTTAACCTCACACGAAAGTTCAATTTGCTCCGAACCTCTCCAACCTCAATCTCAGCCGCCTCCTCCACTCCTCCTCTGGTCCCTAGCTGGATCCTCTCGTCGACCCTTTTGGCAAGCTTCGTCTCCTCGTCAACTCTCCGCATTCTGGACGTCCTCACAAGCCTCCCCACGATCTGAACTTCCTCGCAACCTCAACTCCACCTTCCACCGCATCAACACCAACCTCTCCCCTCAGGCCACCCCGACCGCGGCCCAGCGGGTGACAACCGACACCCCCGGACCTCTGCCTCCTCGACGTCCCACGACCCCTAAACGAATTTTCGTGTCGAAACTAATTTTATGGCCCCGTCGCTCCGTGTGCAGGGTGCTTTTGTTTCGACTGCGCCCCACCCTGTGGCGTGGGTCGGGTTCGCCTAATAAAATTACAATAAAAATTCTGTTGCTCGCCCACGTCCCTGGGCCTGTTTCCTCCCCTGCTTCCGTCCTTCGCTCGTTCCTTCCTCTGGTTCGCCGCATGGAAATTCGTTCGTTCGCTTTCGGCCGCAGGGACATTTGTAATGCATTTAATTGTGGGCGTGTTTGTGTGCACATGTGTCGGTGGCTGTGCGCGGGGGCGGCACGTGTGCATCTGTGTGTGAGGGTGTGTTCGTGTGCGTTCGTGTGTGTGTGTGTGTGTGCGTGTGTCAAAGTGCACTCCTGTTTCCTTGCAATTCCCTTGAGGTGAAATTTCTTATCCGTTTTCGGTGTCAAACAGAGATTTCAATTTAGCACTTGGACGTGGACGACGTGGACGTGGCTGCACGGCGTTGCCACCCCGTCGGCGCGGCCACCTGGAACACAGATTTGCGAGAAGTTCCCGCCAGCCACAGGAGGCGATCCGCAAACGGCTCACGGGATCTGTCTTCGGAACGTCCCTCGCTCCCCTCGTTGCCCTCGCCGACTCGCATGGATTAGGATTAGACCGGTCTGGCAACGCCGCTGCCGCTGGGGCCTCGTCCCGGCCCACAACCTGAGCGAGCCAAGAAGAAGGAACCATGGCCAGACGAGAGCGAGGTTGAGGCGAGGGAAAAAATCGACAAAAGAGAGGGGATGAGGGGCGGCAACAACCACAAGGAGGCCGGAATATGTTCGAGGCAATTAACACGACATGCGGAAGTTGTTATTGAGATTTACGTGAGGATAATAATATATGAGCCTCGACCATCAGACGCTTCAGCCCGTGTCCCGAGCAAACCAAACCCAGCCCAGCCCAGCCCAGCCGACCCAACACGGGCCGATCACAGCACGTCGGTCGGTCGGACGGACGGACGGACGGACGGACGAGGGGCGCGGCCAGGGGTGGAATATGGTGAATGGTGAATGGTGAATGCCTAACGAGCTCGGAAACCACGCTGATGTCGTCGCTGCATCAGAGGCGAGAAACGAGACACGGGATCGGGAGTGGGGGAGGCCGCGTGCCCCAGTTTCGGACCGAATCCTGGAAGGAGGATTGATTTAAAAAACACAAACTTGTCCGTTCTTTTCTCTCAGCCTCTCCTCTTTCCACTGTTCCTCTTCTGCCGCAGTCTTTTCCTATATTCCCTGACTCTCTCCTCTCACCCCTCGGAAGACTTACCCATCGCTTCTGCTCCTCATTCCAAGAACCAAGAAAAAGAGTGGGCGAGAGGGGTTAACACGAGAGAGCGGCGAAAGCTTTTAACGACTCAGTGGGAAGTTGATTAAATTATCGACAAGTGGAGCGGTGGAGGAAACCCGAGGAAGTGGTAACAAGTGGTAGGTGGACAAGGCTAGAGGTGAGGGAAGGGGTGGGCGATCGAGTTGAAAGGCGGAGGAGAAGGATGAAGGTGAAGGATGGAAGTAAAGGATGAAGGAATTGGAGGATGGATGTGAAGGTGAAGGCATCAGAGGTGAACAAAATGCTCCACACAAATTTTGCTAAAAGCTTCAAACCCTTGGGAAAGGAAATTAATAGCAGAGCAAAGGGGCAGAAGCAAAAGAGGAAATCGAAATTAAAAGCATTTGGTGCAATTTCGCCCCGTTGAACTTTCAATTGATTGCCTATTTTTTTCTCAACTCTGTTTAATTGATATTCAATAAGTCGATTCACCTCGTTCATGCTGATTGAGCGAATAATTTCACCACCGTCGTGTTGAACACCTCGTTTTCCACCTCGGCTCAGCATCGAGTTGAACTCGAGTGAGCTTTGACTTTCAATTGTATGTTCTTGTTTTTTCCCTTTGCTGAGGATGGCGACGAGGTTGTCTTACTCTTGTTCTTTATATATTATTGCCGTGGTTTTTGCTATCCATTTTCGTTGTTGCTTTTGTTATTGTTGCTCTTGCCATTGTTGTTTTTTGTTGTTGTTTTTTTGTTGTTGTTGTTTTTGTTCTTTGTTGTTTCCACTTCCGCTCTAGCCTCAAGTGACAACCGTGCGATGACAGAAGTCATTATCACAGAGCCAACTGACAGATCTGAGCTCTTCCTCTCTCTCTCTCTCTCTCTCTCTTCCTTTCTCTCTCTTCCTTTCTATCTCTCCCTTCTCTCTCCACCTTTCCGTGTGGCGTTTTTATCCCTTTCTCTCTTATTTCCTTCCGCTTTTCCATTGTTTCCTCTCGGATTTCGCTGCGGACGACGACGTTGAGGAGGAGGGAACGAAAGAGATGGAGTATCAAAGGATTTCCTTCCCTCAAGCTTTAAGATCTCGCTGCTTCGATGTCCACATGTGTGTGGATGTATATATATGTAGAATATATATATGTATGTTGCCAGTCGTGCCCTGTCTTCGGCTCTGGAAGCCTCGTCTCCTTATCCCACGTTGGTCCTCCTCACCTGAGACTTCTTCCACTTTTCCCACTTGTCGGCTCTTCTCTCTCATTCTTTGTTTTCTCTCATTCCCGCTCTTCCCTCTACCACCCCCTCCTCCCCCTCCCCTCAACGCCTCGCCGGAGAAAAGGAAGTCGTTGCCGCCGAACCAACTGCCGGAAGAATTCCCATTCCTTTGTCTTCGGGCTTCTTGTATTTATGAAGTGCGGCGGAAAAGTGCAGCTTTTGACTCCGCACACAAACACACATACACCCTCACACACGCTCCATGGTCGGCCATCGAGGCCCGCCTGCGGAAGCGAGCTTCAGGCGCAGGGTTCAACGGGGAAGGTTAAAAGCCGTTCAAATGCGAACTAATAACGCTCCATACGATGGATGTGTTTCACCGGCCGTAATTGTTGTTGTCATTGCCTTTGTAGTTTCTGAAATTGTTTCAGTTCCCCACCACGTGGGAGAGAGAGATGGGGCTAATGGCACGAGTGGGAGAAGCCCAAGGGAGGTGGATAGGAATTTCATGGAGTGGAACAAGTGGAAAATAATACAAAAAGTAGTTTAAAAAATATATTAAAACAATAGAAAAAAAAATTTGTATACGCAAAAAAAACATTTGGAAGTAAAAATGCAAAATTTTAATTAAAATAAATCCTATCATTAAAAAAACCATAAGAATTAACCATAGAAATACAAAAAACCTAAATTAAGGCTTTGCATATGTTATATCAATAAATAACAAATCCCAAAATTCTAAAATATCCAAAAGTCATGCATAAAATCTCGAATTAGAACACGATTAAATCAAATAATGATAAACTATACAAAAAAGTAAATCTATAGTCGAATGAAAAACAATGACAAACAACTCTTAAAAAACGTTCCCAATTAACTGGAGTCGCCTTTTAAATTTCACGAATTAAATAGCAAAATAAATGAATTATACAAATTGAAATTTATTACCGAAACTTAATTAAAACGAACTTTCATTTTTCATATGTAAACAATTATAGTAGAAATGAAATTGAAAATAAACAAAGCCCGACTATAAATTGTTTGCACAAAAAATATATTTAATCGGAATAATACGAAAAAGTCCTTTCAACTTTAATCGTTGGATATTTAAATAAACTCTCTTAAATGGATTCGGACTTGCGCTCAAATTAATTTATTATTTAACACATTGTGATCACTTTTTGCGGATTTTTATTGTAGGTGTTCGTGTGTGTGTGGATCGTTTCTTGTGGTTCTTTATTGATTTTCCTGCCTGTTTTTTCTCGAATTTGCGTTTGTTTTTTCACTATTTTTGCTGGTTTTTCACCATTTTGTGCTTGTTTTTTACCCTTTGGTTCTTGTTTTTTCACCATTTCGGTGCTTTTGTCGGCCTGTAAACAGAAAATAAAACGGCATCAGAGCAGCCATGATTAATTATAATATTAAATGTAAAACTCAATAAAGAAACCGGAAAAATCCGGAAGCGAAGCAACGAGAGGCAATAAAATATTTTATTTGCACATTTAATCGCGGCACAGTGGTCGAAATGCACCGAGCGCAAGGTGGGTTCGGCGGGAATAAATCCACCGTGGAGTGGGTGAAATCACCGAGAGAAATCATTTTAATTGATCTCGCGAATAATTTACATTTTTTCAACACAACAACAACAACACGTCCCCCTCCCCGCTTCCAGTTGTTGACGTTTTACAAGCGTTTCCTTCAAGGGCTTTAAGTCCTGCCAGCGGGAAGCCATAAATTCACTGACATGCCACGAACACGCGAAATCACTTGATATATTTATTGGCAAAGAACTGCGAAAAAACACGGAGAAAAAACGGACAAAAATATGAATTTATGAAAAAACACGATGAAAAAATCATGATGACAAACACGGAGAAAGAGTATTAAATTATACAAATAACGCTGGGAAGAAAACATTTAATTCATAATAACACGAACAAATGAAATTGTGTAAAGAAATCGGACAAAAAATTATCATTTTTTACGGAAACGAATAGAAGAGAATATCGAATGGAAACCATTGTTGCTCGATTACACATGAAGAGCTGTTAATTGAGATTTAATAAGGGTTTTGATAAATATTCCCATAATAGAAAATATCAGCCAAATTTGCTTATTTTTCATAAATGCATGTTTTTATGATTGCGCGAAACAATAAAAACCTAAAAAAAGGATTGCAAAGAAAGAACTTCATTTGGAAACAAAGAAGCAAGCCAATAGAGGCATAAAAAATAATAAATTAATAAACAGAAACAAATAAAACAATTCAGACGAAAAACACAAAACGCATTTTAGCTTGGGGAAAACGCAATGTTTTTTATCGAAAAATCGGTTACAGAAAAATCGGTGATTTGCGTATCTAGTGTAATCAATCGATTTTATCCAGCGATCCGACAATTTTTTCTTTGTTGGCCATTATCTTGATGTGCCATCGAACGCGGCACAATGGCATTGTTTCGCGCCTAAAGCTGTGCTAGGCTTGGTAATCATAACATTTGCTTCACGCTCCTAAAAACATGCCATTGTATTTTCGGGTGAAAAGTTCCCTCCAGCAACGTGTTTGGCCCAGCCTAAAAGCAGGCTGTGGAAAATGCCGTTGAAATTGCTGTCGAAAATTAACCTGGACGACTCCCTGCAGGTGTTTACATAAGCATTGCATACATTGGGGCGCTTTTAATATCCTCTCGACCCACGAACTCTCTCCCCTCCTCCCCCTTCCTCCCCCTTCCTGCCACTTCCACCCCTCTCTCTCTGCCTCTCTCGCCCTTCGCTCAACGCCGCACTGTTAAGGCATTTCCACGGCATGACATCACAGCCTGCGAGTCCTCAGCGAGCGCTCAGCCAAATGTCAACAACCCGTCCACGTGGTGCGCTCTCTCTGACTCCCTCTCTCCTCACCTCTCTCCCATCGCCCTCTGGCTCTCTGTGCCGAATCCGGCGCTCGCTGGAAGTTCGAAAGGTTTCGCAACTTGTGGCGTCGCCCATGCGCCTCGCACCCGGCAACATGTTGCACGTCCTACCCCTCCCCTGAGCACCTCTCTCACTCTATCTCCCTGGTTCACGGCCCGTCGTCCTTCGGCTTCTCTCAGCCTTGGCAGGCGTGCATCCTTGCACTTTGCTCTTTGGCTCTTCGTGATTATTTTTGCTCCCGCTGGCTGCTTCTTGTGCCGAGCATAAAGTTCAGAGTTCAGTGTCGACCACGTACTGCATGTGACAGGAAGCTGTGTACTCGGACACGAAGGGCATCCTTCTCTCTCTATCTCCCTGCCTCCCCCTTCCTCTCATGTCCGCCCCAGCTCTCTGCAGATCTTTTAAATTTGTTCTCGGAAGTTGAACGCAGTTCAAGCAAAATATGCAGGCAAACTACAGGCGAGAATTTCGTAAATGTCCAGCAAAGGCAGGAAAAATGCATGAGAGGGGAAATAATAAAGAGCGTGCGAGGGAGACAGCGAGAGGGCGCTGTTGAAAATCCCGCAAACAGACGAAGGCTTTCGAGATTTTCGATTGATTTTTCATGGGAGCACCGGGGCAGCCAGGTGTAAAGAGTTTGGTTTTTGTTTTCGCAGTTGACGAACAAAGCCTTCGACGGAGGGACACAGCTGTCATATGCAGGCAGCACAGTGGGGCAAATGGACGTAAATGGGGGAAAAATCGAGCAGAAACTCGAGGAGAAACCGGCCTCGTCGAATGGCAAAAACGCACTAAGACCCAGTCGACGTTTAGGGGAGACAGAGGGAGACCGAGCTGAGGCTAGAGCGAGAGGAAGAAACGGGGAGCTTGACAGATGCATCGGCGCCCACTCACGAGGCTTTTTCTGCCATTTGCAGCCTGCGAAGTTTCAAATCTGAAATTCATTTCCATGGTTAACTCGGCTCTTTTCAAAAACCATTCGGTCTCTGATGTTTCGTTCTTTTGGTTTTCCTCCATTGCGAGGAGCTGCCCAAATCCTTGCGATTTCAATTTTCGTCCTCGACAGCACCGTCTCTCTGTCCATCCATCCCCCTCCCCCTCCCCGGTCTCGAGGCCATCAATTTTTTGCCCGAGACAAAAGGTTTCGAGGTGAAAACGATTGGGACTTTTTTCGCCTGCGGATCGAAAGGTTATTTGATTTAGATTGTTTCGGGAGTCGCCCCGCGGAGGATCCGTGGGCGGTGGGACGTGGCTCGTTGCTCCCAAATTAAATTCAATTAAAATCGTCAGCTGCTCTCAATTTGTTCCCTGTCCCATTGCGCTGAGAGAAGCCCACCGACCGACCGACTCTCATTAATTTTTCAAAATCGAAATCCATCCTCTCTCCTGCATCCTCTGCTCTCTCCCGCTCCCTCTCTCCCCCCGTGGCCCATACGAGACTCGACCCCAATCCCTTCGAGAGCCGTCGAAAAGGCAGGCGTCGTCGCCATGGCTGCGAGGGAGCTCGAGCCGGGGTCGACTCGAGAGCTCAGAAAATCCCAATCGAGTCCGGTGGGGCAGGATCCGAGAGAGAGGGAGACAGAGAGCTCGGAGGAAGGAGGAAAAATAGTCAAAATCCTAGCGAAGGCGAAACCTGGGAGGAGGGAAAAATAAGTCTATTTTTGGCCAAACAGCAAAGGATTCCTTTGCTGAATTTGAAGGATCCATTGAGGAGTAAAGTGAGGATTTTTGAATTTTCCCCGTGCGAGCGGGCAGCCAGAAGGGGGAGGAGAGGCAGAGGAGAGAAATAGAGAGGGGAAGGAGGGACGAGAGGAGGCAAAGAAGAGTCCAATTAACGCCAAATTCAACACAGAACTGAGTCATCAGAGAGAAAAACAGTTCAGGGGAGCATTCCGTGTGCGAGCGAGATAGACAGATAGGTAGGTGTAGGAGACATCGATGGAAGGCGAAAGGAGCAGAGGTCATGGCGAAGGACACGAGGCGAATTCTCGAATTTGAAGCATAATTCCAGGAGAGAAAACACGGCGAGTAGAACAGAACGAGACAGAGCGAGAGCTGGAGGTAGCTGAGGGAATCTGTAGATAGGATATCAAGATAACGGAATGGACAGAGATGAAATGAGAAAATATGAAAAGTGCAGAAATGAAATGAAAGAAAATCCAAAGGATACAGATTTGGGAAAAATCTCAAACTGTCGAACTAAAGATATTGAATTGGCCAAAAGGTCAACGGGGTTCACTCGAGGGACCCAGCACTACTTGGCTTAAATTCCCGGCCCGTGGCAACAAAACGGCTCGGACAAGCGGAAACCATGGGTGAACTTCCGATTCAGGCGAAGACCTCCCGCCCCCTCCCGGTCCCGAGGCAGCAATCAATGAAATGTTGTCTTCTTCCAAGTCCAATCAAGTGTGCGACGGACGCTCTCCGGACATTTGAAATCTGCAAGGAATTCGGTAAATGATTTTATTGCAAGCAACGAAAGGGATTCGTGCTTGTCTCTCTCACTCCCACCCACTCTCTGCTTCTCGCCCACTCTGTCCTTAATTGCTCCATGTGTGTTCGTCTGTCCGTCGATTCCTCTTCCTCTCTCCCACCACTCGTCTGCCGTTTTCATTGCTTTCCTCGAAGAATGTCTTCTCTGAAAGAAATTCTTCTCTACACACACACTTACATATAGAGTTACAGACACATGTTTGCATATATTCAAACGACGTCTGTCATTATTGGAACTGCCGGAAGGTGGCGAGCGTTTGGCGGAGTCAAGCACAATGATCCTTCTGTGAAATTTTTGGGTGTGTAAAAAATCGTTTCTCATTTGAATTCATGTGTCTTCAGCTTCTTCCAAATTGTGAAAAATTCTTGAAACTGCGAAATTACGGAATTATCAAAATTTAACAACATTTTTTTGTAATTCTCGAAATTATTCATCTGATACACATCGATCACACATTCATACACAACTTAAAAGCTCTCATCAGCTCCCTCCCTCTCCTTCTCGCTCTCCCTCTCCCTCTCTGTCTATTTTCGACAATCTCTTTGATCCACTCTTGTCCTTCCTTATCGCCCTTCTCTCGTCCTTCGCAGTCCTCAGGCGGCAGCGACTTCGCTGCAGCAGAAAATCCGACAAATTTGAAGCAGCCAAGGACCGCCCACTTCTCGCAGCGGACGCCACGCCCACCCATCTTGGGGCGCCCCACCGTCCGCCCTCTCAGGGGAACGCGGTAAAAAATCGAAAATTAAGATTTATGAAGGAAACGCTGAAATTCGACGCCCAAATGATTACAAATGACACGAAGGACATTCGCAGATGGAAAGGAAACCCAGGCAGACGACCGACAGACTGACGGACGGATGGATGGATGGACAGACAGATGGGCGGGCGGCGAGACCGTGATCGGGAGAGCGACATTTTTGTCGTCTGTTGGCAGAGTTGGCAGCACTGGGGCCGCCTGAGGCGAGAGAAGCAGGCCAGAGTGGCGAAGGAAGCTCGAGTGGCGACGAGGAGGCGAAGAGCAGATGAGAGGGGAGTGAGGAGAAGGAGGGGAGTGGGAGAGGGGCGTTAGAGGGAGACGGAGCGAGCGAGCTGAGGGGGATGGCGAAGTCGTGGCGAGAATGATTGGGTGTAAGCATGCGACAAATGAATATTGATGGCTCGTCAATGTCGCCGAATCGATGGGCGGCGCGCACAATGGGCGTCTTTCGGCAAGAACGAGTCCCCCGGCTTAAGGGGGACACCCAGAGGGAGCCAGAGGGACAGAGAGAGAGGGAGACGGAAGAAGGAGGCGCTCCTATCGAGTAATGAAAAGCTTTCAATTCATTAAAGGCATCTCGAAAGGCCTCGACGTCGTGGCGTGACGTTGTCAAAATAATGAACGCACCCTCTGTCCCACTCCAGCACTCCCTCTCCCTCTCGCTCACTCTCGCACTCTCCGACTCCCTCGAACTCCCCACACTAATTCAGTCCATAATCTTAGACATGCAACAGGATGCTGATAATTTATCACATGTCAACAGCTCCCAGGACATGAGAAGTCAATATGTCATCGTGTTGAAGCCGGAGATGAGTTTCCAAAATATATGCGAGTGTGACTGTGTGTGTGTGCGTACATCGCTCATGCGTTGACAATTTGATGTATCACCAACACACACACACACACGCGCCCCACGACCGCCGAACTTAAAGGTGAACCCTTTGAAGGCGCCGAAACACCCTGGCCGACAGCCGTCGGAGGAAGAGGCTGTAAAGGAAAACACTTTGAGAGAAAAGGCTTTGGAGGAATTTCCGAATCGAAAAAGTCGCACTCCCTCGGGCAGCTCGAACTCGATTCGTCGTTATTGAATTCAGTTACTTTGGTTCCCTTCGCCCGCTTGTCCTCCCGAAAGGACCCTTCGTTAAGGGCCGTCATTTACACGTCCTCCCGTAGCCGAAAGGACTCCAGCCGCAATCGACGCCAGCTCCGGCCCCCTCTGGCCCAGCCCTTTGGAAGGCTTGCTCGCTATAAATATGGAAATGACATCGTCGCCCATCCGTCGGTCCGTCCGTCCGTCCCCGAACTCGTCGTCCGACGTCCTGCTCCGGTCTGGTTCTTTGTTTATGCGTTCACCCCCTTCTGTCCATCAGTTCTCCCTCCTCCTTCTGCCTCCCCGCTCTGGGCCTGTTCGCATCCTTCATAGGAGTTGGCCGGAAACTACGGACAACTACAACAAGAACAACACGAACTGCGACTGCTTGTGTCATGACCTAAATACAATTACAACAAAATCGTCAAGTACACAACCCAACAATAGCAACAACAAAAATAACAACAACAACCACATCCAAAATGAGCAACTACTACAACAACATCGAGGGGATTTTGTGTTGTTTTTTTCACTTTGCATTTAAATTTCTTCTTGTCCATGATTTATTCTCCACAGCCGAAGATGCCGAAGGGTCCTTTTAGTAGTCGCGAGGACAACAATGGAGAGACTAACAACAACAACTAGGACAATTATAACAACATCAACAAGCGAATGAAGTACGAGACCCACCACCGAAAGTTCGAAAGGCGCAGCAGGACGCTTTTCCGCAGAAAAGCATTTAATTTGTCAAAAAACGTCTCCCTCGTCGTCCAAGGATGTGCGGAGAGGACGAGTTCGGGCTTGAGTTGGATGCCAAACAGACAGAGGGACAGAGAGAGAGAGAGAGAGGGCATTCTAAAACTAATATCGAGGAGGAAATTAAGAAACTGCAAATACTTAAAAGTGGAAACTTATGCCAAAACGGACGGCATAGAAGTTCGTATTTTAATAAATTTTTTTAATGTTTCCAAGGAAGATTTCTCTATAATATCTTCCAAAAGAATCTATATATTTTTTATTTTTATTTTTAGACGTATGCCTGTTTTTTGTTCGGTATTTATTCTTGAGATATTCTGCATATTATTTTTATTTTGCTTTTTTTGTAATTTATCTATGTTTTATTATATATTATCTATTTTTTTACTTACTTTTATTATATTTTTCTGCGTTTTATGTCTTCTTTTTTCCCTCATTTTTTCTTTTCTTACCGCATGTTTCCACGCAAAGGCCATTAGGGAAGTGGGATTCCGAAGGATGACGCGAACGGCCGTCTTCGTTGCCATGAATGTGAAATTAGAGCGATGCGGCGACTCACACACAAACAAACAGCACACACACACACACTCATCCACTCGCCCAGTGGCGGCGACTTCCGCCGGATGAGTCAATCGAAGGCTGAGTGGGAGACATAGAGAGATAAGAGGGCGTGAGAGGGAGGGATGCAGAGAGAGCGAAGGCGAACCACGACCGCGTCGTCATCGCCGTCGTCGTCTTCATGCAAAGTTCTGAAAATTTGACAAAGACAACAAGTGGCGGCCAGAAGGAGGAGCGGAGGAAAACAAATCGATTTGGACAGAGCAGAGTCGTGGAAGAGGGGCAGAAGACGAGACGGAGGCGGAAGACGTGGAAGAGACTGCGGAGAAGTCGAGGAACAGGAGGCAGCCGAAGTCGTCCGGGATCAAGTGCAAATGTTTGGCATTGGAATCACAGAGTCGAACCCGGCGAAGGATCCGACAGGATATCAATTGTTGAGGCAATTTGTTAAATAAACAAACACTTTGCGCAAGCAAGAAGAACCGAGAGAGGGAGCGAGACCGACAGAGAGGACGGCGAGTGATGCCGAGAGGGCAGCCGAGGACCAGGGAGAGCCAACGCAAACAGGATTAGGAGGGAGCTCGGTCTTGTGGTGAGGCGGAATGGGAGAAGGGGGAGCATTAGGGGAAGACAGAGGTGGGAGTGCGAGGGGGAGGGAAATAAGTAGGCGGCGTTGGAATTGGCTTCGATCGCCAAGGACGACTTGGGCAGAGTGAAAGCAAGAAGCAAGAGTGAAAGAAATATATAAAAGAAAACATCGTAAAAATACGTGAAGCGAAAGAACTGGAAAAAGTCAGAAAAAATAAGTGAAAAAGCGTGTGACAAAAGAAGCGAAAAAAATAAGCGAAAGCAAGAAGTGTAAAAGTCAAAAAAAGAAGTGTAGAAGAAAATAAGTGAAAGCAAGAAGTGCGAGGACGAAGAGGTTCGTCCGAGCAAAGGAATTCCCTCCCTCCCCTCACACGCCCACCCTCGTCGGCCCCTCCCGTTTCGCTTTCGTTTCGCCTTCTTTTGTGCACCGACTCGAATCAGGAATCTCGACGCTCGAGCTCGACGCTGGGATCGATTCCTCGCACACAAAGGAAACATTTCCGTGTCATTTGGCAGGCACCCGAGCCAAAGGATGCCAGATCGGCCCACCCGAGCCAATTGCGACGAAGGGTGCTGGGCAGGCGGAGGTCGGGGACGAAGGGCGAACGACGAAGGACGCTAAAAAACACAAGAGTTGTCGATGGCGAAGGAAACAGGGGCAAATGAGAGGGCGGCAAATAAAAGCCTTAATAAATTGGATAAGAAAGGCGTCAGTGGAGGGAAGGGAGAAAACTAAGTAAAAGAGATTGAGTGAATCAATTTTACAATGGGGAAAATTCTAGGAACGAATCTAGAATTTTATCCTCGAGATGGTTGCAGGAGGAAGATTAAAGGATAGCAAGATGAGGAGCAAGCAAAGATATCGGATGGAAAGAACCTAGAGGAAATATATGAAAAATTTTCTTCAAATCTCTAAAAAATGATGAACATACTGCTAAAAGAAATCGAAGTAATTGCCAGAGGGAAATTGAGAGGAAATGCTGAGGACATCAGGATAATATCAGTTACAATTAGAAAGTATTTTAACGACTGCAAGCAGGAACGAGCAGGATTCCAAGGACATGATGAAAAAGGTCTCAAAAATTCCCTGGAAAGGAACAACGAATATTCGAAGAGGAAACAGAGAGAGAGAGAGAGAGAGTGGGAGGAGAAGAGAGATTTTCCCAAGTGCTCCGGAGCTAAAGAGGACGAGGGCGAGGGCGAAGAAGAGCCCACGGCGGAGACCTCAATTATTTTCATGTCAACCTCTGAAGACCACGGGGAACGAGGCGCAGGACGAGAGGGCGGGAAGTGGGCTGGGCAGCAGAAGGATAACGAGTGGGAGCAGAGAGAGGGCGAGGAGGAGGAGTGGGAGGATGCGATGGAATGAGAGGGAGGAGGACGAGAAGCGGAAGGAGATGAGGCTTGACTCTTGGCCAAACTTTTGGCACTGACCCCTGGGTTAAACAGAGCAAGAGGCAGGGAAGAACAGGCGAGACCAGGAGAAGATCATGGTGAGAGAGGCGAGGGAGCAGGGGCTGAAAGGAAAAGCGGCTGGTTGGGGAAGAGAGCAGAGAGCCAAAGGCGAGTCGGGAGGCCGAGGAGGGCCCGAGATCCGAGATCCGAGCGAGGAAGACGAATGCGACGCAAAGGCAGATCGGGAGTGAATCTGGCTGTCGGGGAATGGACGAAAGGACAACAATTTATGCGCCAGTAATTGTCCCGTCGAGAGCAGGCACAGGTACCAGGGGCGAGGGAAATACACACAGAAAAGGAGAGAGAGCGAGGAGGATGAGGAGAACCTGCAAACGGACCTCGACTCTGGGGGCGACGAGGGAAATTCCCGGGGGAACCATAACGCGAAAAGTTGGGGACCACCGAGAGCGATGGACAGGGGAAGGCAAGGGAGAGGGGGAGAGGGGGAGAGGGAGAAAGGTAGTGTAAGGGAGGATGGGAGGTTCAAAGAATAGTGGAAGTGGAGGCAAGGAGCAGAGGTCGCGGGCTCAGGGTGGATGTGGTCGATGGGGCGAGGCAGAGGAATCCGGGGACGAAGAGTGGGGGCAAGGGGGAGAAAAGGAGGGAGAGTGGGGAAAGAGTGAGGGGAAGAGTGTTAGGAGGACTGAGGAAAAGATTGGTTGGAAGAGTCGGGGGATCGGCAATAAGAATTCCAAGGAGCTTAAGGCTGAGGGGCGCAACTAAGTGGAAACAATCCCTTTGAACGGAGGGGTGCGGGCCCCATTTTTCCACTCCAACTTCACCGTCTCCCTCTGGTCAGGAGGTGACTTCAACTTTCCCCCTCCTCCCTTCTCCCTTCTCCCTCTCGCACCCAGGGTTGACACAATAAATGCGAACAGGAAAAATGTCAAAACTTTCGCTTGTGCTTTGTTCGAAAGTTCTGATTCTTGTTGTTGTTCTTGTTGTATTGTTGTTATTTTATTGTTGTTGTTGTTGTTCTCCTTCTGGTTGTTGCTGTTACTTTTATAGTTTCAGTTTGTATTCTTTATGGTATGTGGAAGCTTTTAGGAAAATTGCAAAATCCACTGGCGCTGGAAGGCGCTGGGGTGAGAGCGAAAGAGAAGGGTTGAAGTTTTTATTTCGCAATAAAATTTAGTTTCATATTCGATTGGGAAGGCAGTGAAAACCGCAATAGCGAAATATGTGAAATATTAAATTGAAGAGGAAAACAAAATTATCAAACAAATTATCAATTTGGCAAGATATGCGGAGATATAATAAAAAAAACTCTAAGAAGGGTAAAATAATAAAAAATACCAGAAATATGTAAAGAAACAAAAGAACTCATATTGCTGAAAAGTATCAAATCAGAAAAGAAACAAATAAATAATAAAGGGTTCTACAGAAAGAGAAACGAAACGAAATTTAAAAACTCATGACACGTTCACGAAGGAAAGAGACACGGCACGAGCGATTGAAGGCGACAATATTTAAAGTATGTGTGGAAGGAAAAGACATTCAAGCTGTCTCACCTTCCGTTGTGAAACCTCTCTCTCTTTCTCGCCTTCCCTCTTTCTCTCTTCAACCGCAGCCAAAGCCTCTCAAAGCGCTTAACTTTCACTCCCACTCATTCAGTTTTTTACCACCACGTTTCGTTGCTTTTTTCGTTACTTTGGAGCCTCTGCAAATCCCTTTTCCCCTCTTTACTCCCCTTTCCCTTTCCCCTCTGTCTTACTCCGCAATTCTAAACTTTGCCCGCTCCTTCACCCGTTTTTTGTCGCTGCCAAATAGTTCATTTAAATCTTTTTCCCTCCTCCTCTCTGCTCTTTTTGCTCCGTCTTCGTGCTCGCCTTTTCACGGCTGTTTTACTACTTTCCGGGCTACCTTTTTGACTACTGTTTTAACTACTTTTTTAACTGCTCTTCATTTTTTCCGCCCACCTTCCTTGGCTGCTTTTGGCTATTTTTTGACAACGTTTACGACTATCTTTTTAAGTGCTTTTGCCTTTGATTTCTTCCTTCCCCTGGCCCTTTGTCATTTCTCTCACTTTTCATTAGGACTTTCTTAACTTAGTGCTTACTTTTAATGTCGGCTTCCCTGTATATTTTGTAAATCTTGTTGTGAAGAAAACATTTTATTCTATTTAGTTCTTTGCCTTCATGGTTTTTGTTCCTTTTTCCTATTCTTTTCATGTATTATTATAGTTTTCGGCTATTTTACTATAATTTTCCGTCCGGGTTCAATGTTGATTTATATGAAACTCGTATTTGTTTGGAAAAGTTCGTGTGAAAAGTTTCCCAAGTGTTGCCACCTTTATATTTGATGGAATAACTTTAATTCTTTTTTATCAAATTTTTGTTATCCCCATTCCTGCGGCCCGAACTTCGAAAGCTTTATTGAGCCGTCGCAGCAGCTGCCAATGTTTGATTAAACGCCCCAGACACCCTCCGTCTCGCTCTTTTTGTCTCTCCCTTTGCTCCTCCTCCTCCCCTCTCTCTCTCCCTCTCTCTCTCCTTCTCCTTCCCTCTTCGGCCTTCCTTCAGTTCTGCTCTGTTCCGTGTTTGCGTAAAATTTGAATAATGCATTTTTCCATTGATCGAACATATGTCGCCGTCTCCCTCCTACTACGACAGGAGGTGCGTGGGCGGAGCTGCAGCGTTTTGGATGCACTCCACCCCCTCCCTCCCTCCCCATCCCTCTGCTCAGGTAATTCACGAATCCTCCTCCGGCCCACTCGCTCTTCCTCCTCCTCCCTCGTGGCAGGACTTTTTCCGGACGATGGATTTTTAAAGGTGTTTTTAGTGCGTTTTCAGGGTTTCCTCATTTCCGTGAGAAACTGATATTAAATTTTTATTCGCAAAATTTTTTAAAAAACGTCTTCGAATAATTTAGAACACCAATGGCTGAAATTTTAGTTAAGTCTTTAGTTAAGAGAGAGATTGATAAAATATACTTAGTAAAGAATTAAAAGATAAGATTACTATTTAAATGTGTATATACATAATTTATTGAATCTTCATGTACTTATCTATATTTATCTATCTTTATTTATTTATTATTTTGACTATTAACGTATTCCTAGTTTCATTCATTCGTTCAATTTCCTTGTGTCCAATATTCCTGTGTCCTATGCCCGAGGCTTCCCCCCGCCTTCCTCTCGTGCTTGCTCGTGGTCCTCTCGCTTTCTTCGCATTAAAAACACAATAAAAATTAAACTCGACGCTAGTTTCGAAAACAACGATATCAACAACGACAACAAGGAGGAGAGGAAAGAAATTAATTACGACCCAGCTGTAAATAATGTGGCTGCAATTATCACGAAGGATGTACTATTTTATAATTTGCTTTGATGCAACAACAACAACGACAACAACAACAACAGCAATAAACGCAACAGCAGAAACAATGGAAATAAAAACAACAACAAAGCTTACAACAACACACAACACAAGAACGCAACTGAAAATAATGATGATAGGAACAAGGGAAACAAATAGGTACAACAACAACAGCAATTTATAAACGATTGTTGAAGAAGGAAAGGAAAACAAGAAAGTAGTGGAAATGCTGCTTGTTCTTCTTCTTCATACGAGGCAGAGAGGGAGAGGGAGAGAGAGATGGAGCGAAGAAAGTGGAGGAGGAAAATCTCGAAGGAAAGTTTTCGAACGATTTATTTTGTTGTTGTTCTAGCTGACTGAGTGCTTGTTGTTGTTTCTACACTGGTTATTGTTGTTAGTGTTGTATTTTTGTGCTTTTGTTTTCATGTTGTCGTTGTTTTTCTTATTATTCTTGTTACTCTTGTTGTTTTGTTTTTTAAGTATTTGTTTTCGCTATTATTGTTGTTGTCATTACTGTTCTTGTTTTACCGAGTATGGTTGTTGTTGTTGTTTCCACACCCTTGTTCTTGTACTGTAAATGTAAGGAGTGGATGTTGTTGTGGTTCTTGTTGTTGTTTTTGTTGTAGTTGTCGACTGCGTTTCAAATCCTGTGGCGGCGGCTGCTGCGGCACCTCGGCGCATTCAGGAAAGGACCAAACCAGACACACACATGCACAGGCTCGCACTCACACTCACTCGCACTCCTTCACACACACATTCGGATTCACATTGCCAGAGAGCGAGCGAAACAAGCAGGGAAACCGAGAGCAAGAGAGCGACCGAGAACGCGAGGGAAGAGAACACATATTCAGGGATGGATAGCTAGGGTAGTGTGAGTGCGTGTGTGAGGGCATGTGTTTGTGTGGCCGTGCCTGTGTCTGTGTCTGTGTGATGCCAAGGCTAAGTGTGGAGGTGACTGAGTGTGAATGTGTGAGGAAATTTATTGTTATTGTAAGCAGACAAAACACGCAAACAAAGTGAGGGGAAGAGAAGAAGAGGGAGCGAGAAAGAGAGAAAGGACGACAGGGAGAGTGACAAGCAGGCAAACAGGGAAGGGAAAGAGAGAGCAAGAGGTTGAAGGATCGCTCCGCAAGGGCTAGTGAGAGGGAGAGAGAGCGGGCGCCAGAGAGTGAATCTGGAAGCGATGGAAAGCAAGTTTAAAGAGCGCGACAGGAAGGGGGAGAGGGGGCGAGCGGACCAGAGAGAGAGAGAGAGAGGGAGGGAGAAGCGGAAGAGCCAAGGCAGAGGAGCAAGGATTTGTTGGTTTCGTGTTTGTGTTGATTGTTATTGTTGCTATTGAAGTCGCGGTATGATGTTGCTCGTTGTTGTTGTATTTTGTTGATGTTGCCCGAGGTTCTTGTCGGTTGTTTCTGTTGGTGGTGTTGGTGTTGTTGTTGTTGTTGTTGTTGTTGTTGTTGTTGTTGTTGTTGTTGTTGTTGCTTCCCCTGCAGACATTATAATCACCTGAGCAATAATATTTTTGCACGTGGCTGGCTCCGAGCGCAGCGAACCGAGTGTGGGTTCGTGTCGTTTGTTTGATTTAGCGCGCCTGTGTGTGTGCGACGAAGAGAGGGAGCGAAAGAGCGAGCGAGCAAGGGAGCGTGTGCGAGAGGGAGAGGGAGACTGTCTGGCTCGCTTCCCAGCCGTCTGCACGCACTCGTCGACGGTCCCAGGGGCAGACACTTTAATGGCGTTGACTGCAGCGCGTCGCTTGACTGTCTCGCTCTCTCTCACACACCCCTCCCATCTCTCTATCTCTCTTCCTCCCTCCGCCTGCCTTCCCTAGCTCCGACTCTTTCGTGGGTATCGGAAATAAATTTAAATTTCACACGAGTTGGGGCGAGGTTCGAAATTTATGGCCCGATTGCTTTCGCATAGAAATGTGAAGTGGAAAATCGCATTTGGATTCATTGATTTTTTGGAAGAACGAGAAAAGGATTCAGATAAATGCTAATTAACTATTAATTTAATTTCCTCAAAAGTTTACTTACTATTAAATATATGGGAAGCAATCCAAATCAATTTCATGGTTAATATTATTTCATAAGGAATTTTAATAAAAAATTAAAAGGATATTATAAAGAATATTTACAGTATTTTCATAAAATTTTATTATATAACAAAATTAATTTAATAATATCTTGAATAAGAATAAAAATTTATTTGCAGAATTCTATTATAGAAGATTTTTTAACAATCTTTCCAATTCCACAAACATAACAAACCTTATTAATTTTTCGTGAAATTTAATTATTGAAGATAGTTTATATATTAATGTGAATTATATAAATAAAATGTATAAAAAATATTAATTCCTAGAAACAATTCTTTTGTTTTTTTTTTCGTGAAATTTCTATATTTTGTCACTAAAAGTACTTTAATTTAAATATTACCTATGTGAAACATCTCACTGGTGTTTGTTCTAAAAATTTGTCACTTTTAAAATGTTCTCCAAGTAAATTTTCACGACAGTATTTCCTTACAAAACTCTTCCAGACGAACAATCTCCCGGCAAGAGAGCGATAAACTGCCTTCTGCCTTCATTTGCCCTCTCCCTTTTTCCCCCATACTCGTTAGCCCTCCTTCCTTGTCCCTTGTCCTTCGCTTCCTCATGTGTTCTTGAATAATTCTTCCCGTCTCCTCCAGATCCCTCGAACCCCACCTGTTCACGCCTCATAACGATTGAAAACCTAAGGCCAAACTAAGACCCGGCCTAGGGAAAGCGGTATTGGGAGGACGACGGAGCGAGTACGAGGGGGAGGAGGGGAAGTGGTTTGGGAGATGATGGGCTGCACTGGCGAGGCACTGAATTAGGCTAATGCCGAGACCCAAGGAGCTCACGCCCTGAGCCCTCGCCTCCTTCAACTCCTTCCTTCATTAAATTATCTCATTATGGGCTGACTTAAAGTGGATTTCGAGGCACGTGTGAAGGTGGTGGCGGAAGAGAGGAGGCGGAGAGAGGTGCAGGTGAGAGCAGAGGGGATGAGAGAGAGACGGAGGTGGGAGGGACAGCGGAGTCAGAGAGGGAGGGAGCTGCGTTTTATGACCACGAGCAGGCCCAACTTCTCCATTTACTGCACTTTACACACCACTCAATTCCATATCTCAACTTGGAGCGGCTTTGCCGGGCTTTGCCAGAGACAGCGAGCGCAAGGGAGAGCGACGAGGGGAGGGAGGAGTGGGAGGCCGATAGCGACAACCCCTGGCGGCGAAGGAAGCCAAGGTTAGAGCGAGGAGAAAGGAAGCGACGCGGATCGCTGGTGGGTGGGAGAGAGACGGCAGACAAGTGGAACAAGGACGTCGAAAAAGGCGAGAACAAGGCGGCGAGGATCAGCGGCAACTGTGGAGGGAAGAGGAGGGAACTCGTTTGAAGGCAGGCTTTGAAGTAATTTCAGCAACGAAATCCTTTCGAAAATTATTGCCCCACATCAACATGTCGGATCGAGGGGCACGAAAGGCGAGAACTCCCTTCTTTCCTCGACTGCACAAGGCACCAAAAACAAACATCAACAAAAAGTCCACTGAAAGCTGTTGAGAGGAAAAGAATCCGTTGGGACACAGGAAGAGCAACACGATGTGAGCAGTCAGAGTAGAGTAGTTCAAGAGGTAGTGGGGAAAGTGCTCGAAACGTAGTAGATAGCGTGGTAGAGAGAGTAGCAGAAATGATAGTCTGAGAGTAGCAGCGAGAGTTGAAAAGAAAATAATGAAAATGTTTTGCGCAAATATTGAGAGATTAGTTAACAATACCAGGAGAGATAAAGAAAAGGTCAGTAAAAAGACTGGTCGAAAAGTGTGTACAAAGAGTAATAGCAAAAAGTTGTACACACAATTTTAACAATGAATACCTAGTCGCTGAGAAAAAGAACTCTACTATTCTTATAAGAGCCTTAAAGGAAATTGAAGTAAAGACGATAGTGCAAATGAAAGACCGATGACATGGTTGCCGAAGAAGTCGCTAAAGTAGTAGCAAAGTAGCAGAAGGCGTAATAGAAACATCTGTTCTGGCGAAAGTAGCGGAAATAGTAGTAGCAAAAGTAGTAGCAAGAACAGTAACAAACGTAGTTTCGCTTGCCGTTAGAAATCAATCCCGAACAATATGTTCAAAAGACCTCTACCTTGAGTCCCTTCACCGCAAGTCGTTCGAATTGGATTCGCTAGCTCCCTCTCTCGTTCTCCTTCCCCCTCTGTCGTTTTCTTTATTTCTCTCTCTCTCTCTCTCCAGAAGCAGCTCAACATGCGGAGACGGACCGAACAACTCCGAAACCATCAGAGAAATCGGGACCCAACGGGAGAAGTGAAAGAGCAAGCAGGAATGAGGGCGAGCGAGGGCGGGAAAGAGCTGTAGTCAGTGCACATGGGCGTTAGGGGGAGAGATAGAGGGATAGAGAGTGCCAGAATCAGGGCACATGCGGGCGAGCTCGACTTAGGGACAGATTGAAAAGTAGGTTTCAATTTCACGTCGAAGGCTGGGATTCGGATGCGGGAAGGAGAGCAGGACAAGAGCAAGAAGAACTCAAATCCCCAAAAGGATGTCGAAGTTTCCCACAGCGAACGCGGGGATCGCGCTGAAAGAGAAAGGCCGGAAAGGGGGAGGCGGCGGCAGGGAGGGAGGCGTGGCAGGAGGCCGTGGTTACTTTCGGGCAGAGATGTTGATGCTCTTGTCGAAAGGGATTTGAGCAGGAGCAGCGCCGAGAGGAGAAGGAAAGAGAATGAAGGAGAAGAATAGGTGGAGATCAGAGGAGGAAACAAAAAATAAAAGGAAAATTAATAATAGAGAGGAAAAGGAATAGAAGAGGAAGGGAAAGGAAAAGGCTAAAGTAGCGATTGGAAGACGAGGTATGGAACTGTAAGGGGAGACAAAAAAGGGATGAAACAGCGCGGTGAACGAATATAAAAAACGGAAAAGAAGGGAACAACGAAAAGAAATGAATAGAAAGGAAATGAAAATAAAACCAAATTTAAAGAATGCGGTGCCTGGAGAACACGCAAGGTGAGAGAACTGAATGTGGAAGAAAGAGAGGGATTTAACACATGGTAGTGGATAGTGAGGAAGCTGTGAGTGTGTGTGTGAGTCTGATTGGTGGATTCAATTGGCATGTGGGTAAATTCAAATCTTCGTCTATTCATCTGCCTGTCCGTCCATCTATCCTTCCAACTGTCCGTCGGTCCGTTCGTCTGTCTGACGTCAGAGCTGTCAGTGCGGAAAGTCATGAATTTGTGGCTTCGTGGGATTTCGTAGAACCCGCAAGATATTTCACTTCCCCTCTCTCGCCCGCCATAGAGTTCGTTCTTTCCTTCTCCCTCGCTCGCTTTAACTCGCGCTGATGGGTTCGTGACAGCGGGATTTATTTCCGAAATTTACTCAGGACATGGGAGTTTCTTAAGGAAAAAGAAGAAGCAAAAGTTTTCATGCAGAATTCTTCAGGAAGTTACAAAGCTCTTTTGCCCGTGTGAATACTTTACAACAAATTTTAAAAGTTTATTCAATTATTGGTTCAATGAATAATTTTTTAACGAACATTTTTTTTATATTTTTTAATGATTATTTTTTAGTGGAATTTTTTGAATATACTTATGGACGAATTTCAATGGCGAAAATGGCATTAGCAAAACCAGCAGATTCACAAAGGAACTCCTGAATCGGCATAAATTGTCAAAAGCAATCGCATTATGATAATTTCTAATTCCAATTTGCGCCCACACACACACACAGCACACACACACACTGGCCCAGATGCCCCGCACTGATTCACTCACGCACGCCCAAATTGAGTGCGATTATTTTGGAATTTTAACATTTGCGCCATTTTAAAGGCGGTTCGTAATTATGGTCAATTTAGGGTTTAACGAAATATTTAATTTGTAAAAAATGGAAACAGCACACACTCACACACACATGTCGAACGGCTGTTTTTCACTGACAGAAAAGTCCAACACACAAACCGGAGCTTTTCATGTTTCTGACAAACTGTGAAATTTCCGAGCGCACCCACGCTGTTGTTGTTGTTGCTCTTGTTATGCACGCGTGGCTGCGACTCGTGAGTGAGTAGTAGTGTGTTAGTGTGTGTGTGTGTTTGCGTGTGTTACTGGTGGGAGTGCCTGTGTGTGTGTGCGTGTGATGGATGCCCGGAGTCGAGAGATTCGCAAATTGTTTGAAAGCCACACAACGAAATCACTGCAGAGACCAACAACAACAACAATAACAACAACAACCACAAAAACAAGATAACAACAACCAGAACAAAAATCAACAACAACAACAAGAAAAACAGCAACTCACAGTAACAAAAAGCTAAACACAGGAGAACAGCGGGAAATCAACAAAAACATACAGAAGACAACAACAAGAAGAAGACCAACTAAATTACAACAACATTTTTACATACAACAAAAAGTTCAAAAACAACAAAAATGCCAGATTGCAACAACAGTCCGAAATACAACAAAGATCTGAAATACAACAACAATCCCTAGTTCAACAAAAGCCCCATGTCATAATACAACTGACAACGAATACAACAACAACAACTGCAATCGACAACAACAATAGAGCCAACACATGTCCATCCATTTTTGCCTCGCTCTTTATCTCTCTCTCCCCTCTCTTTCTCTCTGTCTCACTCACTCCCTACAATCTCCTCGTCTGGGCAAAAAACGCCTCACGTTCGCCCACGATTCACCTCACCGCAGCCCGAGTTCACCACACCGCGCCACGCCTCAACTCACCTCACCCCGAGCACCTGCTGCTGCTTACAATTACATTTAAACCGCACGCACACAAACAGGCTCTGCCTGAGCGCGAGTGACAGAGTGGAAAAGAATCGGGCGAACGAGCGAGTGAACGAGAGGGAGGAAGAGAGCGTGCGTGTGAGGGAGTGAGGAAAGAGAGGGACGAGTTCGGGGGAATTTCCGCAACGATTATTTGTGAATTTTAATGGCGTTGCATTTTCGCAAATGTGGCAACATTCGCATGCATGCGAATTTATGAATTTTTAATGCACACGGCACTTGTGCGTTACGAGGTTAATGGCGTTGCCACATCGTAATGAGCTTACAATTTTGGTTATAATTTCCATATTTTTTGCTTTTATCTACATTTCAACAAAAAACAACAGTTTTTTCGGTGCCTAAAAAAATACAATTACTTTATTCATCCGATTGAAACGGATTTTTCATTGATTCCAGACAGGATCCCACACAATCACGAAATGGAACCTACCGCCACAATCTGGCCACTCTGGGCGCTCCCGAAAATTGGCACTCGTCGACGCCTATCATTAGCCAAATATTCCGGCCACAAACTCCGCAGCAATTGGGGCAATAAAATAAATTTACATCAAAACCCCACAGAGTCGAGAGAGGTGGAGAGAGAGAGGGGGAGGGGGTGGTGGAGAGAGGGAGGGGCCGATGAATGGCTGTGCATTGGTTATTAGTTGAATAATATGTTGTCTGGAATCGATAACTTCAGAATTTCGCGAAATTTAATTAAATATTGAAATGATTAAAATAAAGAGCAATTTGAATATTCTGCCGAATTCCAGGGTGGATCGTTCAGAGAGGGAGAGACGGAAGGGAGGGAGACAGAGAGAGTGGGAGGAGGAGGGATTGGTGAAAGGGAAATATTATGACGAGAATATTTCGCATGATCTGAAAGAAGGGGAAACAATGTTGCAAAAAGCGGATAAATACTGTTGAAAATTAAAAATAATACAAATTTGACTCATTTTATGAGAAATTTTAAATCCATATTTAATAGGAAAATATTTCAGATTGGTACACTAAACTGAATTTCATGTCATTATTATCATGTTTATATTAATTCCATTGCTTCTTTAGTTTTATGGAACTGTATTTAAAACCCAGAACCAACAACTATTTTCTACTATTTTGAACGATTAAAGTAAATTTCCGGGAGCCACGCCTACAGCCCACCGCCCACTGGGAATAAATCCCCCGGGGGCGGAGCACGAATCTATTTGCTGGTCCGAAATCCAAGCCAAATAATTAAAACTGGAAAAAGTAAACCCAAGCCACGGAACCGGCCCAGCGTTGCCACACTTTATGCAAATCCCCGGCCAGCAGCAACAAGAACAAGCATATGAATACGTTTCACAAGAACAACAGTGAAAACAAAACAATGAAAAAAGCGTGTTCTTTCGGCGAATCCTTGACTTGAATAAATCGCCAACACATGTGCGGACCTGCCGCCCCTCCTCCAAAAACCTCCCCCCACCTTCTGGCCCATTTTCCTATCTCTCGCCTCTCTCCTTCCTCTTTTCCCTTCCTCCTCGTGTCCCTGCTCAGCTCGCCTTAAGCCCTGCTCCTCGAGAATGGCCGAAAGTGGTCCGGCAACTACTACGACGATGATGGCAACAACATTTATAATATCCACCGCAACAAATAAAACAACAAAAACAACAGCAGTGACACCAACAACCATATGGAGGAGCTTCCAGTGCCCGCCTCTTCCCGGTTTGCGCGTGGCTTAAAATAAAGCGGAGCTGCCTCGACCTCGCAGGGAACCCGAACAAGGCGGCTCCGGGGCCCCGGGTCGCAGGGACCGCCGACGATCGGTGCCACGCCCTGAACGCCCACGCCCACGCCCGCAGCCCCTTAACTCCGCGCTCTTCCCCCACGACTCTCAGCAGATTCCCCGAAACACGTTCGCTTTCCACAGATTCTCCCCGATTCTCCTCCTGCTCTTCTCCTCATCATCCTCTTTCCCTCCGGGACCTCTCCCTCTTTCCTCTTATTCTCCTCTCTTCCTGCGCTCTGCCTCCTCCCCCTCTCCTTCCCCTCCCTCAACACACATGCAAATCCCGCTTAATTCGCGTTTGTCAACTCTTTTTGTTTCCATCCTTTCCATTGCTTTCCATCGCCCTATCTCTGAAACTCCTCTTCGCTCCCTCTCACTCCGCTTCCTTCATTCTCGTCTTCTTTCCCTTTCTCTCTCTCTCTCTCTCGCTCGCCTCCTTTCTCGTACGCCGCCTTTCCCTTCTACTTTTTTATTTGTGCTGCCACATTTTTAGGTTCTCATCTTCCCTCTCGCTCGCGCCCGGCCATTTTCGCTCTCCGTTTGGCGAAATTTATGCTAGTTTCGGCTTAACCTCGGTTTTCTAACTGCTCCTGGCTCCCGCCCTCTCTGTCCCTCCCCGCCGATTTCTATCTCTATCTCGCTCTGTGGGTGGATTTCGCTCCCTCTCGAATGATTTACGCTGCTCTTGTCTTCCTCTTGTTGCTCCCTGATCAGCCGTAATTTTATGGGCGCCCCCTGGTGGTCGTTTCTAATGTTGTTGGCCGAGTTGTTGGTGTTGTTGGCACAGCGGCCAATTTAGCACAAGTAGGCAACACTGATTGCTGCGGCTCCGATCGTGGGTTGCAAGAGAGGGGTGAAAATTAGTGAGGAACGATTTAAAAAAAAAAATTAAAATGAGAAACAAAATAATAAGACAATAAGAGCAGAATAAAAATATGTCAGAAAAATTAAAATAATTTCTGAATTCGTAAACCAAAATTCTTAATACTCAAAGACATTTAATATAACTAATCCAAAAATTCCTAAATGCGAGACGAAATTTGTGAAATCTGCATTAATTCCCATTTCATCAGAAATTTGGTTCTTCGAACAAAAATAAATCATCCAAAAGGATTCGATTTCGAATCTCTCGAGAAACTCAAAAAAGTCTTCGTCGAAGTCCAAAAATAATATTTATTGGGGAAATTTATCACTTTTTTGGGTTGTTTCGTTTATTTTCGCAATCGATTGTTGTTTTGCTTTGTTAATTTCCATCGGTGTTTGTGCCGAGGAAATGGAAGGAAATGAACTGTGAATCGCAGCAGCTGACAAAACCAAGAGCAACAAAGCGGACGAGGGGAAATAATCCCCGACAAGGAGAGAAGAAAATAAACAGAAAAGTCATTAGCACGCATCCTGTGCTCGGAGGAGGAGGAGAAACGAAATCGGGATCCGAATCAGAAGCGAAGCCGAAGCTGAGGCGAAACCCTGGCCAGCAAATGTTGCGCGCATATTTATCAATAATTGCTTACCCCGGGGCAGGAGGAGGGCGGCATCAGCACGAAGAAGAAGAAGAGAGGGGGCGGGGCAGGATGTGGCAGCGAGAGCGAGAGCCCGGAGGCCAGCGCGAACTTCAGAGGCAGAGAACCGCCGTGAGCGAGGGGCGGAGCTGACGTCTTTTACAATTGAACCCAGGAAGGGAGGGGGTGAGAGCGAGAAAGGGAGAGGGTGGGGTAGACAGAGGGGGGTTGGGGGCCCCAGGGGCTGCCACATTATCTCACGCCGCGACCTCAGCCCCCCTCAGTCGCTCCGACCACCTTGGACAAATTCTTCTGATGAGAAAAATCTGTTCCATCGTTCGGCTGCTCTTAGACTTTCAGCCGAAATCTCGTTGACCTCCCTCAACCCCCCTGTCGCCGGCAGCGTGGCATCGCCGAGACAGCGTGGCCATCTAATTGGCTCAAGCGAACTTCTTTGGTTTCACTAAAAGTACTTAATGAATAAAAATATAAACAAAGAAGTTTGAGCGAAGGAAGCTAAACAAATACGCCGAGAAAGCAAGAGCGACAGAGAATGAGAGAAAGAGAGCGATATGAAGGGGGAGTGAAGGGAGAGAATAAGGAGAGAATCAGAAGGACTGAAAAAGAATGAAGGCGAGAGAATTTGCCATGAAAGCTGAGGAAAATGTGAGCATCAAGTGGTGAAAGCATAAAATTGCCGCAAACACATGTCGTTAACCCATAAAAACGCAATCAAACACTCACAAACACACACTCTAGCTCTGTCTCCTTCTGGCCCCCTGCCATACCACCCATCTCCCTCTCACTCTCTCACCTGGTGGGGGCCTCGAGGTCATTCGCATGCGGTCCTGAAAGCAACAGCTGAGCAGCCTTTACATCAACAAATAGGAAAAAAAACAAAAAAAAAATTTATTTTCGTTGGAAATATTTATAAAATATTTCAAAAGATGAAAATAAATTAGTTTAATAAACATAAACAAAACACAAAATTACAAAGTAGCAAGCAAAATAAAAATAAATGCCAGAACAAATTATAATTTCATTTTAATTAATGTCTTTATCCGATTATTCCGTTCCTTTTCCTCTTTATGACCATTTTCTGCTTTGTAGAATTCGGGTTTTTCTGGAATCTGGCAACCCCGGTGAAATTGGCCTCCAGTGACTCGAGACCGCACATCGTTCATCGCACCTCGTCTCGCGACGGCTCCTAATGTGATTTTAATTGCATATTGAATTTTTAATTCAGCGCGCTGAGGTGGCAACTCTGCACCGCACGAACCCAGTCGTCGCACACGAACGCACACACACGAATACGAAATGGCCGCACACGAGGATGCGTGAACGAACGAACGAATGAACGAACTCACGAACGAATGAGGCGAGAACTTTATGGGGAAATTTATGTTTTACGACTCGTCTGGCTCTCGGGGACGTTTAATGTGCCGGGGAAATAATTAGACGTCTGCGGGAATTTATCTCAATTGTGGGAAATTAGGGCGCTGAACCCGGCGATGCCCTGGCCGGTGCCCACTGAACAGAAGCGACCCAGGCGAATTTATGGCAGAGTAATGCGAAGTGCAAAAATAAACATGCGAAATGTAATTTAATTGCTTTTGTTCCAGTTATTCAAAGTTCGATATTTTTGGATAATTTTGAAATTTGTATTATGAAATTAACTTCATGGTACTTTTTTGAATCAGTAAATAATTAATATAATCTTAAATACACATATCTTGAAATTGTTAAGCCTTCTATAACTTCTCAAACATTTTTCAAATGAGGACACTTTTCTCTTAGAAAATACAAAAAACTTAATTAAATTGTGAATTTTTACACATTATGCCAAGAATTTTGTACGACTTTTAATTTTATTTACAAATTTAGTAAAAAATGTTCCAAAATATGACATTTGAGTAACTTAGAAAGAACCATAAAATGTCCTTGCTAACTACACCAAAGTAGGAAATATCTTACGAATTTTATAATGTTTTTTTTTAAATTTTCTTTGCAAATTTACTACAATTTCTTAATGAAACAACGTGTTCGTGAAGCCTGCAATTCCGTGTGAAGTGTTAATTGCGCGATTTAAAATAATGACGACGTCACCCGTCCCCGGATACGAGGGCGACACTTGTTTCGAGGCCCGTAAAATCACTGCCGTCTCACTCTTTAGCTATCCGGCTCTCGCACACTCTCTCTCCGTCACCACCTCTCCCCGTGGCAACGCTCCATCTCCGAAATTACTTCCTGTCCTGGCCACGATCTCAGCAACAATTCAACCGCCCGGGGCCCCCGACTCACCGCGAGCTCCACCCGCGGGCCTCCTCGTCCTTCCGCACCACGCCCCCGCCCCTCGCTCGCCGCCCACTCCATCCGCCATCTGTCACTTGCAAGGCGTGGAATTTTACGATTTCCCCCAGACCCCGGCACAAGGGACCAAAGGAACGAGGTGGAGGAGGTGGCAGAAGAGGCGAAGGAAGGAAGAGCGAACGAGAGGGAGAGAGGAAGAGGGAGATGGGTGGGGAGAGAGAGATAGGATGCCGACAAAAGCAGCCATTTTAGCCTCAAGTGCCGCCCATCAAAGGGGATCAGAAAAAACAGAACAAAACAGGGCGGAGCAAAACATGACGGCGGAAACAGACGTAAACAATGCCAGCTACAACGACAACAACAACAACAGCAACAACAATACATACAACACCAACAACAGTGCCTCGCACAACAACAACCAGCATAAAAGTCCCCAGCAACAGCATCGGCCATGGAGCAAAGGCGATGAGAGGGAAGAGGACGACAAAACGCGTGAGAGCGGAAGTAAATGTTATCTCTATAGTGTTGTTGTTGTTGCACCTATTGTTTTTGTTATTGTTGTTGCCCCTTTTGTCCTCTCTCGTGGTCGCAGTTGTCGCAGTCGCAGTCGCAGTCGCCAACGCTGTCGTCAACAACGTAAACAAGGCAATTACGTCAAACGCAATCGACGCGATAAGCTCGAAGCGTTAATAACACAATATGGCAACGCCGAGTTATTCCCAATGCACTATCAGTCGATCGCGGGCACAACAAAGGGGGGGGGGGGATGATGGAAGAGGACCAGGAACGACGCGGATTGACCTCCGGGTCATCGGGAGAAAAGCAGCGGAATGTTCGGAAATCGCCGCGGGCCGCGAAGTTCGACGCCGTTGTTCACGGCCTTGTTGTTGTTGCACCTGTTGTTGTTGTTGTTACTGTTGTTGTTGTAGATATTGTTTCGGCTCAGCGACCTTTGAGCCGGGTCCTTCGGGCCCTTCGCTTCCGAGGGTTTTTCGAAGTATTTCGTTTACTCAAAGAAAGCCTGCAGTTGAAGCTGTTGTTGTTGCAATAGTTTCATAAACAATTTTTTTGTTATTGTTGGTGTTGCTGTTTTTGTAGCGGTAGTTGTTGCCACCCGGCAGACAACATCTGGTTGTGCGAGGCCGTTACGAAGCCTAATTAAATACAAGACGATGGAGGACGAAGGAGGACGAAGGAGGGCAGCAGAAGAGACCGAGGGAAGCAGAAGAGAGGGAGGAAAGGGGAAAGGAGGAAAACAGGATGAAGCAGAAGCCGCTGGTCGCAGGTCGCCGGTCCCCGGATGCCTCAGGATGAGCTCTCGGTCCTGACAGGAGGAAATCTTCAATTACAAAGTGGTTTAATAAGCCTTTTCTGTTGTTGTTGTTCTGACCATAAATTACTTAACCCAGCGGCAACCAGTGGCGAGCAGAGATGCCACTTGCAGATGTGCATCAACAGTGGTTTTTCATAATTATCTTTTAGTCGTGACCAAACAAGACAAAAATGAACTCATTTCACAAATTGAATTGCTGCTACGAGATTTTTCTAACACTCATTTTTTCCTCAATTTCATTTAATATTTCACACAAATTTTGCTCTCTAATAAGGTATTTACACAAGTTTTTGGTAAGACAATCTATATCTTAATTTTCTGAAGAAAAATAACATCAAATCAGGGTTTATTTAATAAACCAATCAATTTATAACCAATTTATAATCAATTATAACTTCTCATAGTATCACGAATTAAATAAAATACCACTTTTTTCATGCATTAAAGAAATGGCTTCTTATTCCCTTTCCTCGCCATATCGATTGGTCCTTCACGCCACACGACCCAAGGTAATCCCCTACGTGGTCGCAGCGCCGTCGGCCGCCTGGCCACGCCCTGCGCCCGGCCGCCCTCGCCAGCTGACTTTAAACTTCCGCACTGCGCCGGGCTTCGTTCATCCTTCTCCCGACCTCGTCCCGCTCCCCCTCTCTGGCTCGCTCGCTGGCTCCGTGGACGTAATAAAAACATTCCCACGTCACGCTTAAGCCATAAACAAACCGAGCAGATGCTCCGGACTGGTCGAGGAGGAGCGGAGGAGGGCGGCAGGGCGGCAGGGCGGGGCTGTCGGCGCTTCCTGGAGGCGTCCCCGGAGCAGCGGCGGCCTGCCTGGCTGCCCCGGTTCATTGAATCGCTCTCCGCTTCAACCGACGACGCCACCCAATTTCCTTCGATGCCCCCGGACTCCGACGGGCGCCGCCCTGACTTCGGAGAGGCCGCCCTGACTCCGCCGTCTAAGGGCCTCCCTGGTTCTCCTCCTCTGTTCCGTCGAGCCTCCGTCGCTCCGTCCACGTCTTCCGGAACTGCTTTTCTTCCTCCTTCGTCGCACTCTTCCTTTTGTTCGCTCCCTCTCTGCCTCAGCCTCAGTCTTTTTCTCGGTCTCTCTTTTCCCCTCGCCTCCCTTTCCCTCTCCCTCTCCCTCGGCCTCGCTTGCTGTCGCCCGGCTTCCGGCATTCGATCTTCTCCATTTCCTGTTGCATCCCTGGCCCGGCTCGCCGAGTTCCCGAGGGCTCTCGATCTTATCCACGGCTCGCCGAATGCCCCGATCTCACTCCGAGGCAGCCCCGGTCGCTCGCAGTCTCTCTGTCCCTATCTCTCCATCTCGCTCCCTCCCGACGACGGCCTCCTGATGCCAACGGAGCTTCCTTGAAGCCTGTCTTTTTCCCCTACCTGTAGCTCTCTCGCTTTATCTCTCTCAATCTCCTCATTTCCGTCCGACTCCCTGCCGCCGTCTCTTTGCACGCCCTCTCTGTCTCCCTCTCTCTCGCTATCTCCATCCCTTCCCCTGAGCTTATCTAAACTTTTCTCTTTCTGCCCTTTTTTAATTTTCGCTAAATCGCACGGAAGTTTAAATGAATTTCTTTCCTCTCACTAGTTGTCCATCTCTCTCTCCCTCTCCCTCTCCCTCTCCCTCTTCCCCTCCCTCTCTCCTCTCCCTTTTGGCTCTGTTTTGTTTTCCCTCTCGGCGTTTCTGTTGGCTTCCCGGAACTCCGGCGCCACTGACAGATTAACAAATAGCGCAAATATTTAACTCCACGTAACCTAATCTGCGTAACGTTACATAAAGCACCGACGTAACGTAACGTAGCGTAATGCAGTGGAATACAGCGTGGGCAATCGTTCGTCTTCGTTATGTAAATTGGACAAATTTCGGCCTGGGCGAGGGCAGGAGAGGAAAGGAGGACAAGGTTCCATATATATATCTCTCCGACAACAACTTCGCTCCTTGCGGAGATGTAAATTAACCCGCCGACGACGTAACGACGTAACGTAAGCCGTTTCTTCTGCCCACCTTCTTCGTGGCAAATTTTTATCTCTCCCAATTGGGGATTTCCATCTCGATGCGGGCAGGGCGAGCTCAGAGGGAGAAGGCGGAAAAGGAGCGAATGCAGAGATTTGCGAGATCCGGATGCGAAAACACGGTTGTTGTTGCAGGAAGGGATTTCAAAACATTCTTAAATAAATTTCTCGTCAAGTAAGGAATTTTTAAAATATCATACCAAACCAACATTATTCAGAATAAATTAGTTTTAGAGCAGGGATTTTAAAATATTTTAAGGCGCTCTTCATAGGAATACAATGGTGTTATTTTATAGAATTTATAGAAAAGGATTCAGAATTTTTCTCTGTCAAAATCGATCAGAATTTTGCTTTATTTATGGGAAAGCTTTTATTTTTTCAAAACATTCTAAACGTCTGAATAAAACATTTTTCATTACGAAAATAATGGTCTTTTTGCTGGGATTTAAGAAGAGAATATCCGAAATTTTCCTTCTTACGATATCATTTAGATAATTTACTTTATTTAAGGAAAGGATTTCAAAAAAAGAAAGCAACGATCCGATTTTATGGCATCTAAAAACAAATATTCAGAATTTATTGTACCCAAATTAAAGACCCAATGCAAATTTGGAAAAAACGAACACGAAAATCAATTACTACGAAATATTTCGCTCTGAGGACTTTTAATTTTTCAGCTAATTATCACCAAAATGAAAATTCATTTCTGCTCAATCACAGGCCGTTGGCAACGCTTTCAGCCGCAGGACACGATTTTCTCCCACCTCGGAGCGGAGCCGCTGAGCACGATTGCGAATTCCTCGAGAGTCCTTTTGAAAAATTCGATTTAAATCCAATAATTGAGGGAATTTCCAAATTGCCCGGATGCGTTTTTGAGGGGAGAAACTTTGGGGTGGCCAGAGGGAGGGAGGCCCTCGAGTCACACAGTCTGGCCACACGGCTGGGTAAACTCGAAATCTCGGATCACGCACGGACCTGGTGGGATTCCGAACGGTGGAGAGAGCAGGAGCTAATGAGAAGTTGTTGAAAGCGAGAGGGGGAGAGAGGGAGAATGCATCAGAGTTGCCACCCGTGTTGAAGTATTTATCTATTTACTTATTATGAACACTTAAGTACATTTTACTAAGAACATTTATTTCCAATTTATTTTATTTTGATTTCTCTGGTTTTGCGAAATCCGTTTGTATAATTTTCTATACAAAATATTTGTATTTATGGTATTTATGGCCGTTTCAGTAGGTGGCAACCCTGCCGGTCCTGCTTGCGGATTCCCTCGCCGTCGAAAACGAATTTAAACGCTTTTCTCGCCCTGGCCTGCGGGCATTTTAACTCGCCGGATATTAATTGTGGCTCCCTCTCCTTCTCTCTCCCCCTCTCCTTCTCTCTCCCCCTCTCCCTCTCCCTCTCGCACTCTCTCAATCAGCACTTGAAATCGCATTTTGCGGCCACCCTTCCATGGTTTTGCCTCGCCCTCGCTCCGGCGGGACCTCGGCGAGCGCGTGACTCCTGCGGCACGAGAAACACTTCCGCCGGAAGTTGAGCGTGAAATATTGTTAGCGAGAGGACAAATGATTGTTCGGGTGCAGACATCCACGGGAGGAGGGCAGGCGCATTGGGGCGGCAGACGACCAGGGGACTTTTTTCAAATCTCTACTTTTTGTTATTCAAATGTCTATAGTGTGCTAATCGCAACATTTTTGCCTTTTTATGTTAGTTTGATCATTTAATTCTAGCTAGATTCGTGCACTTCAAGAAGCACATCTTAGAAAATAGGAATGAAGTAAAATATATCTCTAATTATTACATATTTAATGTTCTATATAATGTTCTATATTAATAACAATATTGCAAATGGAATTTTACAAAAATATTGAAATCACATATTTTATAAATTGCAAATCAAGAACGTGAGATCTTCTCAGTCTTTGTAAATCTTATTTCTCTTTCTCTTTCGATGTTTGAAATATTTTATATTTTATTTTCAGTTACCTTTATTTTTATCTTCTGATTTTTGTATTCACATTTTTTCTAGTTTTACTTTAATTTTCTAAATTTCTGCATTCAGTTTCCGAATATTCCTACTACAGAACTATTCTGCTATTCCTTCCTTTTATTAGCTTTCCTTTAAAATTGTCTTCCTATTTTCTATTTTTTGTTTTATTTTCTCTACTGGAAGTCATTCATACTCATTTATTTATTTTTATTTTTTAAATTACGAAGCCGATGCTAATCTTCCCTTTGACAGAATCACGGCTCTGTTATTTCAACATCCGTTGGCAGACGAATCGAGACAACCACTCACTCTGTTCCAAGGCTATCCTTCGCTCTCTCTCCCACTCTTTCGCCCTGCCTCTGCCTCCCACATGGTTTGTCGCCAACGATTCATCCCCAGCAGCAACTCAATTCCCAGGCGTCGCTCATTTTTCCCATTCTTTCCTAGTTTTCCTTTTCTAATGTTACTATCTTTCGATTTTATTTTTCATTTATTTGTCTTCCTTTTATATTTATTTTCTCCCCTTCAACTTCTCCTTTTTAGTTCTTATTTTTATTTTCACTCCTTGTCATTTTCTATTTTTCTGCTCCCGACTTCTCGATTCTGCTCTCCATCCTAGTGTTCTTCCGGCATGTCCTTCGATATGTCCGTGCGTCCGTCTGTCCTTCACACGTCCAACCGCCCGTCCGTCCTCCTGCTGGCCGTCTCGATGTCGTCCGTCTGCGCCTCGGTCTGACCGTCGGTCCATCCACATGTTCCCATCGCCCGACGTGTGATCGTCTGTGAGAAATCTCTTTCATATGTTTCCGACTTGTCCGTCGTCCTTCTTCCCCTCTCCCTCAGTCAACACCTCTGGTATCTCTGTCCTTCTCACTGGAACCTCCTCCCCCCCTCCTCTCTCTCCCTCCCATTTATCTTCCAAACGACGCTACTAAATAAATCTCTTTGAGAAAATTCAATTGCAAACATTTACTTTAATATATCAACTTTCGCGCCATCTTCCCTCTTGCTCACACATCTGTGTTTGGCATCTCGCACATTCCTCACCGAGTTCATTGCATAGAAATGCAAGCTGTCTGTCGCCCTCACTCCCTTCCCAGAACACGCACACGGTCTTCTCGCTCCTACCTCCCACACACCCTCCCTCCCTCTCTCTCCCTCTTTTACAACTTATTTTCTTTATCTCTCGGCCAGTCGCTGCAACAGCTCATTGATTGTTGCAGTTGTTGCAATTGTTGTTGTTGAGCTACGCCATGTTGCGTTGCTGTTTTTGTTGTAATAAACACAACATTTCCGCATTTCTTCACACACGAAGTCAATATTCTGTGGCATGCAATTTATTTTCCTATATCGAGTGATAGAGACAGATAGAGAGGGGGAGAAAGAATAAATATCACATGAAAAGGATACGATCGGACAACAACACCAAGGAAGGGTAAAAAATAACTATGAAGAAACCCAAAGAAATAAAACACATGAGCAAAATAATGAAAGATATGCGAAGAAAAATCGTACGAGAAAAAAGTGTCATGCGAGGAAAATGTATTTCCCATTGATATAACGCGTCCTGGCAAAGCAATCATTGCCACTATTCCAATAGTTGTCGGTCTGGCAACCCCGCGCACGTCGGCCTCTCTCCGCCCCACTCAGTCTGTCTCGCACCCTCTCTGTCTGTCTCCTGGTGCTTATTCGTCTTACAAGCTGTGAAAGCATAATTTTTCTCATTTCCTCCTGAGAGTTTCCTCGCATAGCTCCAACATAAATAAATTGTTTTTTTTATTTTTTATTTTAAATTATATTTTTTATTTACATCACAGAGATCTCGTCTATGATCGTGTATTATTTTTAGTTTTTGTTTTTTTATGGTATAGTTTTAATATATATATTCACTGTTCATTTTTGTTGATTTTTCCGTAAATCTTTCCCAGTCCCAGTCTTTCTCCACTCCAATAATCCTCTGAATTTCCCCCTGATTCCTCCTCTGCAGTTTCTTACTCTAATCCCCATTTGACTCTTCTATTTCGCCTTCCATCATCCCGCATTCCTCTAATCTCTTATGTACACCGCACTTGTTGCCTCGCGCCAAATCCAAACCCATTATTTAGATTCCTCGTCCAAGTCCTATATGGCATTTTCTGCTTCCAACTCGTCCACTTTGCTCCTCCCCAAGCATCCAACCCTCTCCCCCTCTCTCTAGCACCCTTCCTCACCCTCTTTCTCTCCCCTTGCCAGGCTTCCTCGGGCTTCTCCCTATGAACCTGAAATAAATCCTGCATTTTCTTAACCGCAAAATGAAAAGAAAAACACAGAAACATGAAAATAGAGAGAACATAGAACAGAGGAAACCGAGGAAATCAAGTAAGAATTAAGCAGACAAAAAATGGGAAAGGTGAAAAGATGGAATAATAATTTAAAAAACAGGAAATATAAATGTGATAAAAAAGGAAAGAAAATTAAAACAAAAAATACGGACAGTGGGGAGAACGGAATGAAATGAAATCCCACTAATAGGTGACAGAAGTGAAGAGAGTGAATAACGCGAATGGGGAAAATATTTGTTTTAAACATTATTTTTGTAATTTGGTCACTCATAATATTTTCCCACACCAGATGCACAGTTGCAACTGACCGCCAACGTCATCGCCGTCGCCCTCTCGTCAACGCCCTCGCCGTCGTCCTCCAGCCGCAACCCGCCAACATGTGCAGACCGCGGTTCCATCGCATGGCAACCGGGGTCGTGGCCAGACGACGCTCGAACCCTGACCGCCACCAGCGCCCGGCGACCACCCGAGCCGCCTCCGCCCCTGAGTCTCCACTCTCGACCTCGCCGCAATTCCATCGCTTGTTGTTCCTCTCAAGTGCTTTAACTATGTATGTGTGCAAGTGTTATGTTTTTGTTTTTTGTTTTTTCCCGAATCTCTGGACCCTCTCGTCCACTGGCCATTCGTCCAAATGGTGCTGCCATATCCGCTGATGTCGTCGCCGTCGTCGCAGCCGGCGTCGTCGTTGTCATCGTCATCGTCCTCGCCTCGTCGCCCGCAGGGATTCAATTTCAATTTTGCTTCGAGATTTCTTCGGCTCCTTTGCGAGGATTTCATTCTGTGCATCGGTGGATTTCTTCTATTTTGTGTGTTTTTGTCATTGTTGTGGTTGCTGATGGTGGTGCGGCCGCTGCTGTTACCATGTTTGTTGTTGTTCTTGCTGTTGTTGGTGGCATCGGTGATCCTCTCGACCCGTGACTGTCATTTGTGCCTCCGGCGCATTTGGAAGGCGTTTTTGTTTTTTTTTTCATTTTTTCAACATTCCTACTGGGGATTTGGGATTTTTCGAAGGGACTTTTCTGGTTTTTTACATGGGATTTTTTTTTATTATTATTTTTTCGACTTGGCTCGTCCGGGGAACATTTGTCATTTCTGTGGTTTTAACAATTTCATCTGTAGCCACGAGGAATCAACAATAACAACAACAACAGCAATGGAATGTCTACCCTCGTTGTTGTTGTTCGGCGGCAAGCGCCATTTTGATGAAAAATCATAACCGGATGTTGCCCACGGCTGCACTTCGAATATCAATGAATGTCCTCGAAGGACGAAAGACGGCCGAGAGACACAGAGGGTGGGAGGGAGACGGAGAATGTGTGTGAGGGGGGAGGCGGAAAACTGAGGCCAACGAACGCCACGAAGATATTTGCAAGAAATTGCCAACAGCTTTGCGGGGGCAATTTTGTGGTCAAATTATATTGATGGCTTCTTTTGCGTCGGATTCCGATGGAATTCTTCGCATTCAATGGGAAGAGGAGGGGGGAAACGAGAAAAAACCGAGGAAAAATATTCGAATAGTTGGAAGGAATTCGGTGGAATTCACAAAAAATGTTTCAATAATACAGAAGTTCGAAAATCATGAAAAAAGGGGGAAATTCATGCAAAAGCGGAAATTTAAATTATGTTGATTGATGATGAAAACAATTAATACAAAATATATATTAAATCTTTACATCAACGAAAAGTGATTTCAAAACATTCTTAATTTTTCTTCTCTTTATATTTATAAAACAGTTTTAAAACTTTAGTGAACTTCCCCAGAATTTCCCGTTCAATAAAATCCCACATAAACCGCAACTTCATTGCCCCTTATACCTTCACCTCTATTCCCCTTCAACTCCTCCACCAAGTTCTCCACCGGCCCCGCCAACGGCATCGTTGTCAATAATTGAATCAATTTTCGGTCAACGAAATTTCCAATTAAATGTTGAGTGAGCTCCAAACTTTTCGCCAGTATTTTTCTCATTTTTTCTGTTCTCTTCCTTCGAACTCTTTCCATAATCCTTCCTTCCTTCATACCCTTTTGCAATCTCCTTCTTTCTGGACTCGTTTCCCTCCGAACATTTTTCTCATTTTAAAATATCCCGCAAAAACGACCGAATTCGCATCGAGTGATGGCAACACCTTGCGTCCTTTCCATGGATTACTTGTGCGAGGGACAGGGACGAGACTCCCCCCCCCCCCCCTTTGCCCCTTCCACCATAAACTTTTTGTTCGAAAGATGCGAAATTTGACCATTCAACGACGACGGCGATGGCGACGGCGACGGCGACGGCGACCAAAGTCGAGCGAGCAAAAATTGCGTCGCGACGCCACTCATTCATAATTCCCCACGTTGTGGTGTGGGCGTAACTGACCACAGGTGTTGCCAGATGAATTGATTTCGCGCGATCAAATTAATAACAAAATACAGGATAAATTGTTCATATTTTTTCACAATCACAATCTGTAGAAATAAAAGAGAAAAAAGAAAATAAGAAAAAAATAAGTAAAATGTGATAAATATGAAAAAGAATAAAGAAGAAAATAAAATATAAAAATGGAAAATAAATGAAACAATGACAAACAAAACCATAAAAGAAAATAACATAAAAATTAGATGTGCGAAATAAGAAGACTATTAAGAATAACATAACAATAAAGAAATAGCAATTTAACATTAAATACTCTGGCAGCACTTCCTTGCCGGAACTCGATGCTGTTGTTGTTTTCGTTGCGTTGTCACAACTGCGATGCGACGACCGCATGCATCGCTGCACTTTTTATTGTTGTCCGCAGACGTAACGTTTATTGCTTTCAACTCGTCGTCCATGTTGTTGTCGTTGGTCTCGTTCGCCGCTATTCTTGTTGTTGTTAAGAAGTGTCATTCACTATGTTGTTGTGCAGTGCGATTCACATTATTGTCATTGTTGTTGTTCGACGTCGTTCACACTGGTGTTGTTGCTGGAAATATCATCGCCGTCGTCATTGTGGTTGCAGACGCCTGTCTGTGTCCAGTCACGTGATAAACGGGAAATCACGTTTGCGTTCCTGCCTCCCCTCAGACTCCTTCTGCTCTTCCCTGCATCCTTTGGCCCTCCCGATTTCAATTAAAACGAAATTTTTAATAACTTCAGAAGTTCATAAATAAAATTCGTCAATTCAGAGAAACAACAGGAAGTGGTCAAAAGCCGTCATCACCATCACCATCACCGCCACTATCACCCTCATCGTCCCCCCTACAGCGCTGATTGGTGTTTTCGGGGACACACGCGCCGTTCTCGTCCTTGCAGAAGTCCTTCCGGCAGTAGCAGCCCTCGGGCGTGTCCAGCACCGGGAGGCAGCTCTGCGGACACTGGCCCGAGCACTTGGTCTCGCAGCGGGGCGCCGAGCCGCGTGGCAGGAAGATCTCGTTCTTGCCCGGACACTTCACTGGAAGGGCAGAAACCAAGAGTCTAAAAAACGTTCGCCGAAATCCAAGACCCTTTGAGCCTACCATTGCAGAATCGCTGCTCGACGCACTGCATGTTCTCGTTCCGCACGTAGCCCCCGCGGCAGTAGCAGCCCGCCCGCACCAGCAGCCCCGTGTTCTCGTCGTCCAGCTCGATCGCCGCGCTCATCGTTCGCTGATCACAAAAGGCGTCGTGTCGTGGGGCCTCGCGCTCCGACAGGAAGATCTCGTTCGTCCCGAAGCAGCGACCTGCACGGAACGAATCGGACGTGACGTCAGTGAACGGCCACCACTGGGCCCATGGTGCGTGTTGTGGACTCACGCTTGAGGAGCGGGCAGTTGACCAGGGGGATGCAGGTGCCGTTGTCGTTGCGCGCCGTCCCCTCGACACAGAAGCAGTTGTCGACGGTGTCGCCACCCTCGTGCTTGTTGCACTGCCGGTGGCGGTCGAGTCGTCGACAGGTCGGATCGCAGGGCGGCGCCTCCTCCTCGTCCACGTACATCTCGTTGGGGCCCCGACACCTGGCTGCAAAGAGGTTGGGCACCATCATCAAAAGGAAATATGTTGAAAAGACTACTCACGTTTCTCGCACCGCTCGGTGGGCACGCAGCGGCCCTCGCAGTTCCGGGCGTAGCCGGCTCTGCAGTAGCAGCCGGCGGGCGCAATCATGAACAGCGCGGGACTGGTCCGTCCCTCGATAGGCGGCCGTGGCTCGCACAAGGCGTCTCCACAGCGCGGCCCGACGCCCTGCGGCAGGTAGACCTCGTTCGCGCCCCCGCAGGTCAGTTTGTAATGACGGCGTCGTCGACTCGCCGCCGGGCTGCCCCACAGCAGCAACAAAAGAAATAGCATGATCAACGACATTTGAAAATGTTTTCTAGAAATTAGAGAATTCGTTTCAGTTAATTGATTTTTGAATTTTAAATGTTTGAAAAATAAACGTTGCTGGCTGTCAAAAATGTTGTCAGCTGTTTGGAGAAGACATTTTACCGTCGATTCAGAAATTTAAAATCAAAATTATATTAACGAGGGACTTTCGAAAATAAGATCCTCACAAGATACAGGATCATTTTGGTGTCCAAATTATTTTGGTATTAATTTAAATTTTCAGGGTTTTATTCCAAAATATATCGGAATAGGTGGAAAGGGAATTACTCTTTGCATTGCAAGGAACATATTTCCAGCCATGGATATAGACATGAATATTGTATATAGTTTAATTAAAAATAAATTGAATTGCAATAATAAAAACATATAATTATACACAAAATTTATTTCAATACTGTTTAGTAAAAAAAGACATATTATATAATCTTTGGACTTTGTGAACAGGTTGTAATTAAAATGCAAATTGGATATAAGTCGTTTCACAAAGCTTTTTACACGCGCTTTGATTGCAAAAGGTTTCAATAAAATTATAAATGTTGAAGGAAATCCATGTTTCAAATACAAAACGTTTTAATTAAGATGACTAATACAATTAAAACCTTGGTGAATCGTAAGTGACAATATGTAAAATATAATAAATTACAATTGTGAAAATAATTTAACAAGAAAATTTCATTTCATATAAATTAAACTTAGTAAATATTGTAGAAATATTTGGTACCACAAGATTAGTTAAAGTTGTACATAATGGTTTAAAAATATACACAAAAGTGTGAAAGTATTATTAAATCTTAATAAAAGTTTTTAGGAAATTAAGTATACATATATATTTTGAATGCAAATTATTTATTTTTTTAGTTACGTTATAAATTATATTATTACTTATATATATTAATGTACAAAAAAATAAATTATTAACTTAAAAAAATATATAAATATTTGTTCCGTAAAACCTTTTGTTGCAAAACTGCAAATGCAGCTTAATAATACTTTTTAGTATTTTTAATTTGATATTTTATCGATAACAATTTTTGATTTTGTAACCATTATGGATAACTAAAACGTGCTCTAACAAATGATGAAGTTCAAAATTTTGGATATGTGAGATATGTATTTACAGATATATCGAACAAAAACCAACCAACTTGCACTCTAGATGAATTAGAAGCTGCAAATTCCCTAATAGCATTAAACGAAAATACAGAAAATGTAAATGTTTTCATTAATGAATTTATATTTAGTATATGATTAATTACGCACACTTCTTCCAGAACGCACCACTTATGCACGTCCTTTTACACGTATCGGCTTAGATTTCGCGGTTCAATTCGAAATCATGGGTGGCCTCTGGGAATCTGGCGTAAAGAGCTTCAAAACACTTTTCAAGAAGGTAACAGGAACGTTCAAGCATACCTTCGAAGAATTTTCCACAATTCTCTCAAGAATTGAAGCGTGTTTCAATTCACGTCCGATTTCTGCCATGTCCGAAGATCCGTCGGACATGTCCTCATTAACACCTGGTCATTTCCTGATCGGCAGTCCGCTTCTAGCTCCGATTGAACCGCAAATTGATGACAAGCCAGTGTCCATTGTAAATCGGTGGCAGAAGCTGAAAGCTCTCCAGTAACACTTCTGTACTCATTGGAACGATGAGTATCTAAAGGAGTTGCACAAACGGAATAAGTGGACCAGTCCAGAACCCAATCTCCGAGTCGATTCTCTGGTTGTTATCCAAGACGATAACCTGCCACCCCCAAGAATGGCGACTTGGCAGGGTATCCAAGATCCATTTGGGGAAAGATAAGCGGGTCCGCGACCAGTCGTGAAATTAGTTGTTCTACCCTCACAATAATTTCACCCTCCTACGCTGTCTCCGTCCTGTCCTTGTTTTTTCCCACAACCAGTCCTATAGCTATCTGTTTTTTCCCCATAGCTGCGCCATTAGCCACATTCCCCCCACAAGACTCAACCGCCCAAACAATGGGTAATGATTCTTATGAAGATTTGATAAAATCATTAGTACCGTATTACTGACAATGGCATTATGGTAACTATAGTTTTAAAGCTAATGATGTTATATTTCATTCATATTTCATATATGGCATCTGAATCCAAGGGGGGTAGCCACCCCATGGCTCCAAAAACAGCTAAAAGCGACAGGAGATATTCTGCATCCAGAACAAGCTAAACTATTGATGCTTCAATTTTCATGAACCTAACGATCCATGTCTTGCCTTAAACTGCACAAATGCAAACAACACCATATCCCTACAGATAAGAATTGTCCTGCCAGAACCAAGCCCCACACTTTAAAAAAAATCATGGTGATTGAAAATATGGCATACAAAGAAGCTGCCGCCAAATTCTCGGGGGTACTCTCTAATCGTTTCGACATCTTAGCGGATGACAATGAGACTAACTTTCCCAATGTCTCGCCAATTTAAAAAGCCAACACCAATTGTAAACAACTCGCAAGAGGCTGCACAAGTGGGTCACTCGCAGTTCGCCTATGCCAGCATTGTTAAAAATAAAAATAGAGAAAGAGAAGAAACGAATGCGAGAAGGAACATTAAAATCTGGAAGGATACCATACGCCAAGAGGAAGTGATAATTCTTGTAGGGGTCTATAACTACGTGTGAAAATTTAGCAGTGTTGGTTATGGAGGCGGTCGGAATGTATATTAAAAAAGCAATAAAATTCAAAATAATTGATATAGCCACAGAAGCTGAAGCGGTGGCTATACAAACCTTAAATCTTAAAAATAACATGATTCTGGTATGCACTTATGTACCTCCGAATATGGACAATTATCGTTGGGTTGAAAATGAATAAAATATTCCATTCCTTCTCCAATTTTAAGTACTTAACTTTCAACGAAAAATCAAACCTTTTATAGAACAGCCTACACAATGAACAGCCTAAGACAATGAATTTATTTGCCTTGATGGCGGTAGCTGTCATGGATGTGTCCTTTATTAAACACAACTTCGGTCCTGTTTTGTGGTCAGTTTCGCAGAACAAATTAACAGAGTCACCATCTACCTATTACCTTAGAATGGGAGCCCTTCCTCACAACCTGATGTGTTGCCTTCAAAGGCAACCTTCACAGTCTAACCTTCACAAATATACTACGTTTGAGAACAGTAAGATGAAAAACACATCAAAAGCACATAAGGGACAGAAAAAAAACAGTTTCAGATCAGTAGTCCGAGTGATTTTCTCAGCCTTATTTCTGAGAGAGATGTGTAGTAAAATAATTAAAAGGAGTGTAGCTGTGTCAATAAAACGAATAACTCCTGGGATAACATACAAAACTCACGATTTCTTAATCTCATTAGTTGAATATTTCCAACGATAACATCTTACCGGCTCGGTTCCGCAGGAACCATTCTACAGCCCAATGCATTAATGCACAATATTAATTCAATATAGACATGTAGGCATTGAACAGGCATACGATCACACCAGCATTCAAAAATTGGGTTACATAATGGCGAATTTTAACTTCAACAGTCACATTCGATGGTATTAGATTTTATGCGGGACCAGGTTGGTCGCACAAAAATCTGCAAGCGAAGTGTACGCTTTGACTCTACGATCCCGACTGCCTTGCTTCTCACCTTCGAATGCTCATCAAACTATTGCACTGATCGTAGTGTCGACAAAAACCATGCTGTGGCCAATGCTTATGCATTGGGCAGCAACAACCACATTTAGTGCATCCACTCTAAGCTTCAGTGATAATATCACTAAGCATAGAGTGGTCATGCACAAAAATGCAACAACACAAACCAACCATGCGAAGTGTGTGGACAGCGTAGCGCACTAACTTTTTTGCATGCACTTAGAGAGTGTACATAATTGGCGGAAGCAATGCAATTGGAGCACGATGTTAGGCGCCAAAATATTTATAGCCCGTTTACCCGATTTGGAGTAAACAAACCCGGTAAAGATGATAGAAATTTTACATCGTCGTCAAAAAGAATTTTTATCGAAATCAGGGGTGGTATTAAAAACTAAGATTTGTGACCATTACAAGGGGTTTAAATCAAGGTGGTCACGTTATTTAATATTTGCATCAGGGCTGTGATGATAGAAGAAGCGGTGAATACTGCTGATTCTCCGCGTATGCTACGCTTTCGCCGGCGACGTCGTTTATTTAGCAGGGAACATTGCCTTTCGGGCTCAACTCGTTTGGTTGCGTTCGAGTCGCAGTGTGCCGAGCTACGCAAGTGGCGTCACTGACGCCGTGGCGGTCAGCGTTTGCCGTTACTGATCCGTTAATCGAGCCAGAATCGTCGCGAGCATAGTCGGCATCGTCTATGCTCCCTACGCTTGATCGGTGACGTCACGGCTCCCGAGCGCAAGCAGCGCTCTGTCGCTCTCGACAAATCATATCGATCGACAGAGCTGCAGCTCGCACAGAACTAGAGCGACCCAGCAAAGAAAAACAACCAACTCATCGACGATGCAGGGACGCCGCACGCCGATTTGCGTGGCAGGGATGGCAGTGTAGAGAAAAGAACAGGAGTATTGGAATGCAACATAATAAATGTTATTAGGACGATAAACCCCCTTTGTTGATATGGATGTCGAGCTACACTGCAAATTTAAATATCCAGATTGGAGAATATCTTTCGGCGGTTTCTCTGAGGGAACTCCAAGTGGTTATTTACAATTTTTTACGCCGTTTTATAGGTTGCATTCTACTGCAGGAAGGTCGGCCCGGGTATTTCGAGTCGACCCGTTTTCACCGATTCGGCGGAAGACATTAAAGAAATTGAAATGATTTGTATGCAGAAATATTTTCAGCGTTTTGTGTTGAAAATTATTTCAAATTGTTCAAAAATAACAAATTCTATAAACAACTCACACATCATTGTTTTTCCTCTATTTTATATTTATACTCGATTTCATTTAACTCTTCAATCAACTCATCCATCAATCAACTCTGAAACTATTTTCAGCCAGAAAAAATCAACACTCATTTTTGAATACTCATTACAATTCAAATCTGTCGTCTTTCTACACACAAATTTTATTTTATTAACTCGACACGTACTCATCATTCAACTTTACAATTGTGTAACAATTTGGTGATGGTGATCGGTATTGGGTGATGGCGTTATAGTCATTTGACTGGCCAATTCAACTTTAAAATCTACAACAAAAAAAAAGAAGCATTGTTGGTAAGCGCCCCTATTTTATTCGTTTTGGTATTTCTAATGTAATGAAAAGTGTTTTCGAAGGTATTAAAATGGCTCGCGAATATATTAAAAATACTCGCGAATATAAATAAATCCCTCTGGAGGGATTTCATTTCTCATGTCCTTCCGGGACACATGGGATGCGTTGCCATTTGGAGGAACGTGCCAGGCGAACGAGAGGAAGCTGCAAACGTCTGGTGGCGCTGGTGTACGTGCGATTCCTCTGCCTTCCCCTCACCACCAACTTCATGCCCCCTCAGTCCCTCCACGCCCTCCGTTGTCGACTTGTCTTCCTTTTCGCTGTCGCTTCCACTTCTGCTGCTTTGCATAATTTTTCGACTGGGCTGCATTTCGCTACCGCCCTCCCTCCACCACCTCACCTGTCCCGCTGACTGCCCGTGACCCTCTGCGTCTCTCCCTCATCCTTTCCCCCCTTCGAGCTCGCACGTCTGTCTCGCGCTGAGTCAATGTGGCAGCACTTCCGGCGCGATCTGTGCAACGTGCTCAACACGCAAAATTCGAAATGCTGATTTCGCACACCTAAAGTGCGAGGCAGGACGTCGGAGGGACGCGATGGGGTGTCGAGCCTGGAGGGAGACAGACCAAGTGCTGTTGCATGTAATGTGTTGCGGAAGCTGTTGAGCGTTTGACCTCCAAAGTGTTCGAGTGCTGAAATATAATAATGGCAAGACGAATAATCACAAATGAAATAAAAGCTGCCACATAAAGGAGTTGTGGTTTCGTAGCTTGGGCGGAATTTGTATAATTTTACTTCAATAAGAAAAATTTAATTCAAGCAATTAATTGAAAGTTAGGGTAAGTGAAAATCGGTTTATATAATTTTTCAATCAGAATCAGTAGAAAATAATCGTTATATCATATGTTCCTTCTTATTTGAAATTTTTATATGTCAATACAAAAACTCCGATTTTGATTATTTCCATATTGAAATATTAAAAAAAAGTAATAAATTAGTATTTATTAGGTTACCTTTTTGTATTGAATGAAAGTCTCATTTTCTTAGTTTGACAATTTATTATTTTTTCATATATTTTATTCATTTAGATTTTGTTCAAAATTGAGGCTATTCACCTTCCTCTTCCCTGCGCCGTCTGTCTCTGTCCCACTGGCGCTCTTGTCAATTCAACGGAAATTCACCCTTCACTGCGTCTTGCAAGACTTCTTCGGATAGGAGACAAGAGGAACGACGATTTTCGCAGAGGATCGAGAGGCAGGAGGACGAATGCAAAAAATGCGGCGAGTGGCTCGTGTCAGTTTTCAAGCAAACGTCCTCTAGGCCGGCTTCCGATCCGACGTCCCCCTCCTCCTTCGCCTTCCTTCGGCCTCGGCCACACCCCTCCGGCACTCCCGCGGACACTTAAGTGCGAAAACATGTTTAAGCGCTCGGATATGAAGCTAAGTGGGATTTTTCTGTTCGCCCTTGCCTCCACTTCTTCCCCGCTTCTCGGGGTCCCAATCGAGTTCTTATTACACAGTTCGCTCTTCGCCTTCTTCTTCTCCTGTCCCCTTTGCCCCACTCTGATCACTTTGTTATTTCTTCTCCTCTGCAGGCATTTCCTTCATTGAGACTTCTTTTCCTGCTCCTTTCACGAGGTCCTTGTTCTAGGTTGTGGTGTTTTTGGCTTTTTACAATACAGGACATTTGCAGGAAAAGATCAAAGTTGAGTTAAGTTGGTTTTACAGTAACATGTTGGTTTTTAGTTGTGAATATTTTCTCAAAATATATTGATACATTTATTGCAATGCGAAATGAATTTCAATTTGTTTTTAATTTTCTTTATTTACGAAATATTTTACATAATATTTACTATAAATAAACTACTTGTCGTAAATAATATATCGAAATATTTTCAATTTCTACAGAACGAAAATGAAATTAATTAAATATTCTGAAATTTATATTATCCATCTAAAATCTACGAAAGCAATATTTTCTCTTTTCCACTCGAAATTTTAATTGACATCAGTGGGAAACGCTTAAAGTTTTCGCATTAAAATTCATTGAAAAACATTCAATTAAATGTCAAAGGTCTCGTTCGACGGCATCGAGGGCTCTTAATAGCGCACTAAATGCTCGTAAATTTCAGAATTAACGACAACGAGCACCACCCACAATAACAACAACAACAATAACAACAACAAAAGCAACAACTATCCTCGCACATTCTACAAACAGCTCGAACACTATCTCTTTCTCCAGAGTCTCCTCCTTCCAGTCATCGCCAGGCGCACTCCCTCTCACTTACACCCACTCCCACTATCTCTCTCTCACTCCCCCTATCACTGTCTCTCTCTCACTCCTTCTCACGGCCATTCACTCCCCGTCTCTGTCTGCCTCGTTCGCTCGCTCGCGGCGGAAGTTTCTAAATAATTTCGTGTTTAACCTTAAAAGTTTTCCTGTTTCCGTGTTTGCTTCCGGTTCCGGGGCTTGCTGATGGTTTCTTTAACCATCTCTTGGTCTCGCTTCAACTTCGCCCCCCGCCTTCCCACCCATTGTTCTCGTTTCCCACTCCTCGTTTGCTCTCCTCGAACAAGGCAAGGCAAATACGGGAGGCATGGACGGTGAGTGTGAGTGAGAGGAGGGGAGGGAAGCCTTGCTATCGCGCTGGACGGATCTTTAAATGGCGGCGCGTAATGAGGAGGTGCAAAGCACGCCGGAAACGGAACTGCAGCCGGAAGCACACAATAATGGCGTCGCCTTATCTGATGATGCCTTCTCGGATCCCGGTCGCTCCAAAGGCAGCCGAATTTCGTTATGTCTTCAAATTGTTTTCTTTTTCTTCTCCTCCCTCGCTCTCTCTGTTTTGTTCTGTCCGCTGCTTGATTTTTCGATTTCGAAACATGTGATTTTCTGCTTCTTTTTTATTATTTCGCTCCCTTGATTACAGTTGTTGCTGCCTTGTTAGTTTTGTTGTTGTTGCTCTTTTTTCCCCTCCTCTGACTTTTGTTATTTTTATGATTATTGCCTTTCGCTCGCAGCCAACGAGCTCCTCACGCTCGTTTCTCTCCCGCCCTCCTTCGTCCGCCCCGCTCGAAAGTGAAAGACTTTCGTTCTGTGTTTTTCCTGCTGCCCACCGACCACCGCCCACCGCCCGCTGCTGTCGACAAGCACAAGATGGCGCTGCTGTGATTTCCGGACATTAAGATCCGCCGCTCGCGATAAGGGCGCCGAGGAGCGCTGCAGAGGTGCGGACAGCCTGGCTGCGAAGAGACGGTGGGAGGGAGAGCGAAAGGACACGAAAACGTTCCGGGACACAAGGCCTGTAATTAGGCCGGGAGCCGACGAGCGCGGCCCGTTCGCCGGAAGCCGCGACGCCCCCGAGACGCGCGAAAGTCGAGCGAAAGTAGTTCACTCGTCCACCTAATGAGCTGAAACTCCCGAAACTATGCCATGGTTTTCACCACGCAGCGAGAAACGCGAGCTCCGTGCTCAAAAACGAGCGGCGTCTACACGAGTTCTTGAACTAAGCGCCAGCCACTTCTTACTTAAAGTTACTTTTCAAGTAGGGATCCGGTGAATAAATACATCAATACAAGCCCGTAGTCGTAATCGATACGGTGCCTGAAACTCTGCTGTGAAAATGTTCATTTGATGCATAATTTAATGCGACATTCATTGCTGGGAAAGCGTTCTCTTCCCCCAATTGACCTCGGCAGCCGGAAATGAAAACGGAAATCTCGAGATCACGCAATTAAAACCGACTCAGAATCGAATCGAATCATCGACATCTCTCCCAAAACCATGCAATGCAATTATGAGTGTCGCAGGGGCTGAGCTAAGGTCGAAAAGATTTTGCTCGGCTGAGGAAGTGTTTTATTTATGAATTTCAGACATGCCACCATACGTTGTGGAATGCGACATTATTGTCTCTTAAGTGATATCTTAGGGTCGTTGGTGATATTTTGGTGTTGTTGCCATTGCTCTTGCGGTAATTGTAATTCTGTTATTCTCGTGTTTGTTGCTGTTTTTCAAACACCCCCACCACATGCGACAAGCATGCAATTTATCATCCAAAGACCTACGTCAATGTGGATGTCAGTGTATATTTATTATACTTCGTACGTGCAGTTACAGTTGTGGGCGTTGCGGCGAATGCATGCGTGTGTGTGTTGGTGGGATAAGGAATATTCTATTGACTTTGGTTGAAATGGAAAATTTCCTGAAATTTGATAAATTCTCTACAATTGATGAATTGCAGGAATTTCCAGCATGTAATTTCATGTCTGTGTTGTTGGTTGTTGTTGTTGTGTTTGTTGTAATTTTTGTTGTTTTTGTTCTTTATGCTGTTGTTGTGTATGCAGCTATTTCCCTACCCGGTCCTCCCTTTGTAGCCGTCGGTTTCACCTCAATTCGAAGGCATTCAAACGCATTTCATTCTTACGCACACATCGTCTGTGGATGTGCACGTATGTGTGAACGTATGTGTGCATGTCAATGTGGAGTTACATCTCCACCCTGCTCCCCCTCTCTCACCGTCTCTCAATCTTGCTTGTTCGCATTATTGAAATTTTCAAAATTTGGATATTCGGCCAAATTAATAGTTTTAATCGATCGTTAGCCAAAGGCACAAACACGCACACACACGCACATGCCTGTCCAATGAAATTCCCTGACACTGACAGGTTGAAAACCGCATTTACTTCAATCGTTTTGATATTTTAAGCTGCGTCTAATTTATTCAATCCTGTTAAGTTCGTTTACTTAATCGAATTTTGAGTGGTTTCCTGGGATTGGACAAAGTGACACTGATGGATTGATTGAAAATCTATCCATATCTATAAATTATGAAGTGGAAATTTATTTTAATTTTATTGAAATCTTCGTGGCGGCAGTTCGTTAAAGTGATTATCAAATGATTATTGATGGTTTCTGAAATATTTAAAATGTGCCTGAATTTTAAAACGTAACGTAAAACGACACGTTGGCGACCGTCCATTGCCTGGGCCTAGGAGAGCATCTTCCCACTCTCTCTACCCATTGTTACCTCCCGAGCTCTTCGAGCCCGCCCCTGGGATTTCGCCCGAAACACAAACCACTAAATGCTCGATTGCCGAGGGTAATGAAGGAGATATTTGACAAGAGTCCATGGGAACGACGACCCCGGGGACGGAGGGTCCTGGGAGCGCCCGCTTCTCACAAACACACGCCACAACAAAACAAAGCAGAGCCAACAGCTACAACAAAAGCACCAACATCGATGAAACCATCAACAACAACTTGAGCCACAACTGCAAATGTTTGAACAACAATTTAATAGTTTCCTTTGCTCTCGGTGCGAGGCCTTTTAATGATTTAAGTGGTTTCGATGACCACAAACACAGCACACAAACACAATGGGGTCGGCGCACACAAACACACCCACACACACATATCAAACGTACGCTTGGATTGGGTGGAACAATAGGAAATTAACGTGGATTCCATGAGCAGTAAACGGTCGAATGTTCTTTTGCTCCCTCACTCCCTGGCCGTCTACAATTCATCCAATGCCAGAAAGGAAGGAGAGGAAGGAAATAAAGGCAGCGAAGCCTAAAATTAGGCTCCAAATCCGCTGATTACATCCTAAATCAGAATTTCCGATTCTGTTTTGCCATTTTTTAAGCCTCTCGCACTCTCGCTTTTCCACTTTACCACGGTTCTGCAAATCACAGTAATTAGAAAATAATGAAAAAGACTCAGTGACACAGAGTGAGATGCCAGACGATGACAGACAAAATAAAACCAGGCCAAGTGCCGGGCACGAGTGTGTGGATGCGTGAGTGTGATTTTAATATTAATGGTTTTAATTGAGCCCCCTTTTAAACTCACAAAGTGGAAAATGTTGTTAATTCGAAATTAATATCAAATGTGGCGGGAGAAAAAGAAAAAAATAATAAAATATTTCCTTCATTAATAACCACCATTTTTTAAGACATTTTTTCTTATTTTTATTTCATCATCAAATTGTTTCTGTTCTTGTGAGAAGATTCTTACTTTTATTTAATTATTTTTCTCAATTCCATATTCAAATTTTTCTCGAATCAAATCGTTCATCTCTCCGTCTTGTTCTCTCCTGATATTGTACTCTCTTTCCCTCTCCATCGCTCCGCCAACGCAGTCGACTTGTCTTCCGTTTCCTCCTTCATCTCCTGCTCTGCCGTCACGATTCGTTTGTCTCGCCAGCCCTCGGTCCTGTCTGACTGACCAAGTGCCTGCCATGTCCGCTGTCTCTGTCCAGCCGCCTGTCGGTCTGTGCATCGTTCCGTCAATCCATCCATCCATCAATTCATCTGCCGCCAAAGCAATTAATCTATTTTCACGCCGTGTCGTTCATAATGAAAGCCAGGGGCGAAAATTATTTTTTAGCTACACCGTTCACCGTCTGCAACAGGATCGATCGAACAACAAAAAGCGCTCACAACAACCACAAGTGAGTGCAACAACAAATCATTCATATTCCGCACTCACACACTGGCAGACGAGCCCACTCACACGCCCGAGCGAGCCGGAAATGAGCAGCCGGAAGTTGATTGCGTTAGCGGAAGTCCTTGTTACGAACAGCTAGAGGCCGAGAGAGAGAGAGAGAGAGAGAGAGAGAGACATGGAACCGGAGGGAGCGACGAGCAAGCGAGAAGGGTGGAGGTAAATGGAGCACAACACGGAAAACAACAACACGACAATGAGTGGCGGATAAGAAAAACAACAACAGCGAACTCCACAAACGACGAACTCAACCACAAAATTCGCTTGCATACATTTAGGCGTAAGTGGCGAGTGGTAACGCAATGGTGTTGTTTTTGCTCCCCTCGTTGTTGGACTTTGTTTTCTGTTACCACTCCTCTGGTCGCTGTTGTTGCTTTCGTCCACATCTAGACGCTAATTAATCAAATAAAAGAGCTGTCGGACCAATTAATTGGATTTAACAAAGCGAATAAATGGATTATGGTAGCCGCCGCTCCATGCAGTTGGTGTCGTCGTAGTTGTTGTTTTCGGACTAGTTGTCGGGAGAAAATGCGAACCACTGTGAGTGGACGGAGTTTAACTGCAAGCGACTCGCTCTAAACCCGAACTCTTCATTTGGCCTGCTTTTGGTTCGGAAAAACGCATCTGAATTTCAGGAATCTTGTACGACTGCACCAAAATCCTTTGTAACCAAAACCACATTTGGTCACCAAACCGTTAATTTTCTACTAATTTTATTTGTGCAATTCTGCTTGATTTGATTCGAAGAATACTCTTCGGCTTACATCACGTATTTACAATGGAATTTAGTATCGTGTGCCACGCTCCATCACCTGCGTTTAATTGAGCGATTTCACCCTTTACGACCACAATTCGATTCGCATTACTTCTCCGCTCGTGCAGTAATTCAGCTCAATCGACCCAGTGGCCAATGACCACGGATCACTCCACAGCACATGACATAATAACAGGAACTAATGCAATAAATAATAACAACTGAGCAATACATAAATTCATTTCGTTCAACGAACGGCCGCTGTTGGCCATAATGGCGGCCATGCAGGGCAACAGCATCAAATCCAGTGCACCTTTGCCGCCCCGGTGACTGCGCCGCCCTGCCCGGGGCGTGCTTAATATTTGCGCCCCCTGCCGCTCGCGGCCGCCGCCGCCGCAGCGCCGCGTCGGAAGCGCGAATGACTGCCGAACGACGACTTGCCCGCCGCGAGCAGCGCCGCCGAGCCCTGCACCTCGTCCTTCTCCGGCAGATGCGCCACATGCAGGATGTCCCACAGCATCTTCCCGCAGGCGTCCGAGTCCAGCAGCTGGCCGAGTTCCGCCTGCAACGAACGAGCACAAACAATCAACGGCCAGTTGTGTCAATCAACATTAGAACGCGTTGAGCCAACGCGATAATTAATAATAATAGCGCGAGATGCAAATGGAATATAAACAACCTGGGATCGCTTCAGGAGCTCCTTCAGACTCCCGCCGTGCCGCATCACCTTGTGGATGTTTTTCGTGTTGATGCCCGGCAGCCGCAGCAGGAAGTCGTAGATGTTCGCGTTGAACTTGAGGTCGTCGTAGGCCCCCGGCTCGTCCGAGCCCACGGCGGCGGCCTTCTTCGGGTCCGGCTCCTCCTTGCCCAGCTTCAGTTCCTCGAACAGCTGCGCCGTGGCGTACGGACTCGGCGACCAGATGAGCCGCAGCTTGGGGAAGTGCAGCGTGAGCAGCTGCAGCTTCTGCACGATGTCCGCGTTAGTCGAGCTCGTGTTCTGCGACAGCATGTACTTGCCCTGCAGGTGGAAGGGTTTGTTCTGGTCGAACTCGATCAGCAGGATGGGCTTCGCGTAGTAGCGCTGCATCTGAATGCACTGGTTGTAGAGGCGGCCCGAGTTCAACGACCCGATCAGATCCGAAATCGACTTACGCTCAACGCAAATCTCCGGCGTCAAGATGTAGTCGCCCACGGTTATGGTCACGGGCAGCACCTCCATGCCGCGCTTGTGTATCAGGCAGGGCAGGTCCGAGCGAAACTCGCGCATGTCCACGATGACTTTGGGCGCCACGATGTCTGCTCCTGCCGCCGGTTGCTGTCCACCCGCCTTGCGTGTGGCGGCGTTCGCAGCCTCCGCGGCCTCGGGGTCGATGAAGGACTTGTAGAGAATAAAGGCTTCATCCGTTTTTCCGTCCTGATACTCGGGAATGACCATTTTCTAAAGCAAAACACGACCAATTAGAACGTGCATTTCAAAGCAAACTGACCCAGCAAAGCCCTACACTTTTGGTCTCGATGATCAGCTCGAAGGCTTGCTTCTCGCGCCGCAGACTGGTCAAGTACGACTGCTCCTCGACGGTGCGCGCGTGCAGCAGGAAGAAAACCTTCATGCGGTCCTTGGGCCGACGACGCTGCCGCGCCTCGTACACTTCCAGCTGCCGTATGGCGGTCACGTTACAGTGATACATGATGACGTACTGCGGCTCGATCTCGTTGAGGATGCGCTCCAACGCCAGTGGGCCCTCGCGCTCCGTTTTGAAGGTCTGCAGGCAGATGAGAGGCTGCTTGTGCGCCGCCACTACAGCCGATATGTCCAGATTCTCCAACTGTTCAACGGCAAAAGCATGAGACGATGTATATCGAAACGCATTCTGTTAATTTACCTCTGGAAACGGTTCGAAGACCGAGTTCTCAATGGAAGTATCGTCGTTGCCGCTGTCGTTCAATGTGATATCACTATCGCTGAACTGCGACTGGGTCATGGTCAGCATGTAGCTCTCTTGAAAGTAATTGGCATCCGGATTTCCATCATCATCCCCGCCCAGCAGAAGCTGCGTCAGCTCGTCCACCTGCACCGACTCATCGGCGGCATCCTCGAGGCTTTCTGGTTTCTTTGACGTCTGCGATTGCGTTGGTTGGGATTGCGTTTTTGACTGACTCAAAGTCAATTCAAGCTCTTTGGCGTTTTTGATTTTATCGTAAGATTTCCCCAACTTCCCAATGGGAACGTTGTTCTTCATGGCTGCGTAGAGAAGGAAACGTTCGCCGCTCTGCGTCAGAAACTGCTTCAGCTGGTAGCAGGTGCGAGTGTCCTGGCAGAGTATCAGCACCTTGGGTGCATCGATTACGTCCGGCTTGGTGCGACGCATGTCGGCCGGAATCTCGACCTTCAGAATCTCTGCCAGGTACTTCCACTTTGGACATGGCTCCGGATCAAAATCTGCAAATTAGGAGTCACTTAAACTCAGCCAAAAGAGGTTTCTAGTAAATGAGAGGCCCACCTCCTTGATCGTTGTAGACGCGGTCCTTCGAAAGTTTAAAGATCTGCTCTGCCGAGTCCAACAGCGTCCAGCCGGAGTTGCTGAGCGCGTACTCGGTAGTGCGGTAGCGCTTCATCAAAGCGTAAGCACTCACGGAGTCGTGGTAAATAGTGGATCTGCAAGTGAATTCGTTATGGGACAAATTCAACAAATTCATTTGATTTCTCTCTTACATCATGAGATTCCGCAAGATTTTCAAGTCGGCGACAATCAGTTTCGTCTGCGAATTCAATTGATGCCAGATACAATCCAGTTGGGCCTGTAAAATCTTATGAAACTTCTTGGTCACACAATTCTCCACTGTTATCTCTTCCATATCCACTGTGCGGTTGATTCGTTTGATTTCCTTTACCAGATAATTCATAATATCGAGAATATGTGTTTGAATTAGGTTCATTTTGGTCGACATAGGCACATGAAGTTCCACTGTCTGCGACTCGTACGGCTTCAGCGAGGCCTGTACCGTGGCATGGAAACGGGGCCATATGAAGAGTTCCTTGACAAACAGATTTCGCATGGTGCGCTCGATGTGGCTGTAGCCAATGGTGAACGCCTCGGCGCTGCTGGAAAATGCTTTGATGAAGCCTGTCTTATTCCGCTGCCTGTAGAGACGCAAGGCAAAAGCCTCCTGGCACGACTCGATGATCGTGTGGGCCCTCATCACAACGATACCGGTGATAAGTTCAATCGGGATGCGATTCTTCAGCAGATCCACGACGAGAATACGTGTTGTGATGAACTGAACGCCTCCCTCCATGTAAACGCGCTCGCTACAAGTACTGAATGAGCAGCATAGCAAAGCAAAATAAAAGGAATCATTTCACCGTTCTGTGGCTGTGTTGGCCACCTCGTGGACATATTTCTTCTCCAACTTCGATTTGTAGTACTCCTCTTCCCAGTCGGAGTAGTTAATGACCAGCACCAGGTTGCCCGCATCGCTGTACACCTTCAGGATATTGAGCAGCACGCGATCGTAGTGGAGACCTCTGGAATTGGGATCATTTGGAGTAGAATTCAATATATTTTGAATACATGAAGCTGCTCACTTGGCACACACAATGAGACCATCAGTGTGGACGAAGTCCAGGAACATTTGCTTCTCATAGTTGAGCAGTACGATGTTCTTCTGCATGAGATATTCCTCGGCCGTTACAATGTTCGCCAAATCCTCGTCTTCATCCGGGGCGTCCTGCTCAGCTGCTGCTTTGCTTGTACTGGGCCGGGGCTCATCTTGGTCTTGGGTAAGGTTAGTTTGAGATTTGGTTGGAGTGTTTTCAGATTCCTCCATTTTTGTTTTATCTTATTATTTAGTAATTTTAGTTATATTCGAAATTAAATTGAGGTAAACAATACGAAACCGGTGAAATTCGGATAAACAAATTTTGACACAAACAGCTGCTTAACAGAGCCTCTGCAACAGTTATGAGTATTTGGAACGAAATGAGAAATGGAATATACAATCAACGTATACGATTTTGTGTAGTATTTATTTATTTTAGAAAGGCATTTTAAATGTTGTAGAATGCAATTATTGTTTCTTTAGCAGAAAACATGAAGTCCCAAAAAACAAAATGTTGGACCACTTAATTTATTATTTCGAAACGTCGGTGAATTTATATTCAACCATTTCCAATCTTTCCGTTCGTAGTGTACCGTTTGCCATATGCACGTGCTTGCGGTAACATTGACAGTTATAATAATAAGAAGTCCACATTTTTAAAGAACGCGGTTTTATAAAGTTGGTGTAGAAATTAAGAAAATAAATTTTAAAAATGTCAGAACAAATATCTGCATTCGCTGCTTACAATTCCAAAGCACCGAAGGTCGCAGCGTCTAAAAAGGTAGGCGCCCAAAAGCCGGGAGCTGCAAAGAAAACAATAGCGTCCAGCGCGGCGGCCAAGAAGTCGGCGAACAAATCGAAATCGAAGTCAAAGACAACCACAGCAAAGGCTGCATCTAAGCCGAAAGCCGAGCCGAAGACCAAAACTGCACCAAAAGCCGCACAGAAGCCCAAAGCAGCACCGAAAGTCGCACCGAAGTCCAAAGCAGCGCCAAAAGCGACCCATAATAATAAGCAGACACCCGACATCGATCTGAACGAAATCGATGGTCTTGTCGACCAGCTTCTACTATCGCCAACTTCCAATAAGAAGCTGACTAAGGAGCAGCAGAAGAAGAAACAAGACTTGGAGAAGTACCTGATCAGGCAATTGGAGAAGGACGATGAGATGGGCGAGGAGGAAGGCGGCTCCGACGAGTTCTCGGACGAGTACACGCTGGATGACAGCGACAGTTGCTCCGAGGAGGAGTCTGAGACCGGTTCCGAAGGTGAATCAGGTTCGGATGAAGAATCTGGTTCATATGATGAGTCTTGCTCAGACGATGAATCCGGCTCCTTCGAAGATGACGACGATGAGGGAGTCAAGGTGGCGAATCAACCGAAATCCCGTAAGTCATTGCCCGCGGAAAAGACACAGAAGACTACTGTGACAGCCAGTAAGCGTAAGTCGATGGACGCCCCAACGGCGGCCGAAAAAGAAAAACCCAAGTCCAGAATGTCTGCGCCAATTGTGGCCAACGGCGATATTGCAGCGAAGAAGGCCAAAAAATCCAATGATGAGCCCTACGAGGTGAACGGCGAAGTGTGCAAGCGTCGATCCAAGGGAGGCGACGCCCAGCCTCCCGCTCAGTCGACGCCACAGGCTGTGCACAAGTCAAAAGTGGGCAACGTCAAGCTGGAGCCGCTGTCGCCACCGTCGAACGTTGTCAAAATGAACAGCATCACGGAGGGTCTGAAAGTATTTCGCTGGCTGTTGAATCCGGTGAGCGTGGAGACCTTCTACGCCAAGTATTGGGAGCGCAGTGCGTGTCTAGTGAAGCGTCAACAGGCCAACTACTTCAGTCATCTGATCTCGTTCGAGGCTATCGATCAGATGCTGCTTAAAAACCACGTCGAGTTCACCAAGAACATCGATGTGACATCCTACAAGAACGGTGTGTTTCAATTAATTGGTTTTGTTTCCCTCTCCTTAATGCTTTTCACATTTCTTTAGGCGTTCGTGAGACATTGAATCCGGACGGGCGAGCCATGCCACCTGTCGTATGGGAGCACTACGGCAACGGTTGCAGCATTCGTCTGCTGAATCCACAGACCTTTTTGCCTGCACTATACACATTGAACGCCACGCTGCAGGAGTACTTCCACTGCTTGGTGGGTGCCAACGCCTACCTCACACCTCCGAACAGCCAAGGTTTCGCCCCACACTACGATGACATTGAGGCTTTCGTGCTGCAGGTGGAGGGCCGCAAGCGCTGGAAGCTATACAAGCCCCGCAGCAAGTCGGAGGAGCTTCCCCGTTTCTCCTCACCGAATTTCAAGCAAAGTGAAATCGGAAAGCCTATTCTTGAAGAGGTAAACGATTTCAATTCTAAAAATTTTTCTGATTTCTGACTTATGATTCCATAAAGGTTCTTCAACCGGGCGACATCCTGTACTTCCCCCGTGGCACCATCCACCAGGCCTGCACGGAACCCGGCTACCACTCATTGCACATTACCCTCAGCGTCTACCAGAAGCAATCTTTCGCCGACCTTTTCGAGCGCATGATTCCAATGATGCTGCAACGCGCAATAGCATCCAATGTGGATCTGCGTCGTGGTCTGCCGCTAAATACCTGGCACCATGCGGGCATCGCTTTCAGCGACAACGACACAAAGGAGCGCCAGCAACTGGTGCAAAAGGTCTCTCAGCTATTGACCAAATGCATGCGGGACGTTCCCATCACAGAGTTGCTGGACTCGGCTGTTGATCAGCTGGCCAAGAAGTTCCAGCATGAGGCTCTTCCCCCCGAGGTGCTGCCCTCCGAGCGCCAACGCACTGTCTTCGGATCGAAGAGCAAGACTAACGAGCGCGGCGAATGTGTCTGCGACTACGATATTGATTTACGCACCAATGTGCGACTTCTGCGAGCGAACATATTGCGCCTGGTCGAGGAGGAGCAGAAGATACGAATTTACTATTACTTGGACAACTCCAAGGAGTACTGCGAGTACGACCCCAATTTCATTGAAATCGAGGCAGAGGAAGCGGGCAGCGTGGAAGTTTTGATCAAGTCTTATCCGGAGTATGTGGGCGTGTCGCAGTTGCCGCTAGCCGATGACGAGCGCAAGATTGCTGTGGTGACGGCGCTGTGGGAGCGGGGTTTGCTGATGATGGAGAAGCCGTTCCAGTGACGCGAATAATGTAAGGATGTGGGAAATGCCAAGACTGCTAGGGAGGGGGGTTGAGTAAGTTTTGTAAATGTTGTGTTTTAACGCTTAGCTAGTGTAGATTTTAAAATTTACGCTTTACTTAAGCTATACTAATAAAATCTATTGTAATTTAAGGAGTTGTTTGTTTTGTAAAACTGCTGGTTTTGCAAATTTCAAAGCAATTGCTTAAAATATTTAAACTGTTAACTTTTGTAAATGTTCCATAATATAAGTATTTTAAATATATTGTTTAATTTTGTCATATGATATATGATTTGTAGATTTTGTTTGAGAAGTCTTATAGTAAAGAAGAGTTTTAGAGTCGCTGTAGGCTTCCATACAGTTTTATTTCCACGACATGTACAGTACGTACCGTGTACTCTACGTACTCCTTGTTTGTAGCCTTCATAAGAACAGCTGATTTTGACATTATCAGACAGTATTGAAAAAAAATTGCCTCGCCGGATTCCTTGCACAATATATTTATTACCAGGAACGTTTTTATTTTGTGATTAGAAATGCGTTTAACGAATATTTTGTTCAAAAAAGTGAAGAGCAAGTGAGTATTAACTGAAGTCATTGATTCAGTAAATGCATTGTTCATACATTGCAGGCGCGTCATGGTTCTGCTGGAAAGTGTTGTAAGTGGCCACCAGTTCACGGCCACCCGCGACCGTCTGGCCGACAAAATCGAGGTGATACGATTCGATCCCTACAGTAAGTGCTCTGTATATCGAAAAGTGTATCTTGAGTAAATCATTTTTCTCTTTCTTCCAATCCGCTGCAGTCCAAAAGGAATCCATCTACCGCGAACGCAGGAGGATTCGCAGCGCCTGAGCATTATAACTGATATGGTACACAATAAATTAGTTAATGGATTATATATTTGTCTATTTATTCTATGATACGCAAAACTTCAATTAATTCAGTAACAAAAGCTACCACCGCATGGGTGAAAACCGCAGTCTCATTAGAGTGGTCAGCTCCGACAGTAACGTTGTCTACGAACACATTGTATGCGTCCCTAATCGAAAACATCCCCATTGTGAGTGTGAAACAATGGGAAGCAAACAATGTGTTGTGCAAAACCAACTCCCATTCGACACATGAATGCCCTTCCTTCCGCGCCTGGCATGTGTGTAATTCTCGATTTGTATCGCAAATTCTGCACACATTGAATCAGATTGATTGGGTGACCGCCTCGTCAGAACCCGGTATATTGGTTCAGAAATTGGTTGCGATTTTCCATTATTTTGTTACCACAGCATGAAGTCGTATTCAAAATTGATAGAGGTTTCAGATGAAATTGAATTTCGGGGATTAAGTTGATCATATTGAGATTATTGCTCATACGACATGGGGAAATCAATTAGAAATTTGACAACAAGAAAAATCAGTTTTTGTTACCAATAATCGCAAACAATTTCCATCTTGACTTCCTCAATGTTTTCCCGCTTTCTCATGTTCGTGGCTTTGTTGAGGAAATCTTTGCCTGACAATTTATGAAACTCCTTCTAATGATGTAAACACTAACCTACCCCAGGACGCCATGCTGCGAACGGATGGGGAAAACAAAGCAAAACCGAGGAATTTGATGGCTGAAACATAGAGCAGAGGAAAAGAGGGAGATTGACTTTGTTGAAGAAACGAAGCTAATTCAGGAAAGAGCAAAAGTTAAAAATGAGAGAGAGAGAGGACATTTAACAATGCAAGAGAGAGACATTTTTCGAGAAAGAGAAGATTATAAATGGCAAAGAGGCAAAAGGATGACAGGCAGCAGACACGACGTGCGGAGGGAGCGAGCTTTCAAGGGAGTGGGAATTGATTTGACGAGGAGCGAAAGAGAGAGAAGATGAGTGAATGGCAAGGAGCAAAACCGAAGTGCTTCGTCAAGTTCGAATTTAATTTCAAAAAGAAAAAGAGAGCGAAAGGCGAGCATGTGCACGCGGTGGAGCGAATCGAGAGAGCGAGAAAGAAAGAACGATAGCTCGTGGGATGAAAAGCTTTTTCGGATGCTTCGCGTTGAATAAAACAATGCCAACAACAACAGGAAATGCAAGTCAATGTTCAAGGCAACAACAACAATATAAATAAACAATTGCAACAAGCCATACAGAGAACAACAAACGTGGAAAACAACAACAATAAATGATAGAACAGCTACAACAATAATAACAACAACAACAATTGAGAGGCCCAGGGCTTAATTGAGTTGAATGTGAAACCGAATTTTCGCTCGACCACAATAACAACAACTACAACAATCGCCATGGCAATGTAATACCAAAATAATACCTACAACAACAATCCGAATTCGCCATTCATAAATAATTGCGTTTACAAATGGACAACCCACAACAACAACAACAAAAACAACAAAAGAATAACAACACAAACATGCAACAACAACAACAAGAACAATAAGAATAAATCAACCCGATGTTCACATGAGCAAGAAAAAGCTTCATTGAGAAATGGGGATCTGCAGTTGTTGTTGTTGTTGTTGTTTGTTGTTTGTTGTAACTGATGATATTGTTGGTTTTGTCATTGTTGTTATTATTATCATGATTATGGCTGTTGTTGATGTTATAAGACTATTGTAGTTGTTGTCTTCATCATTATCGCTTGCTTTGTTGTTGTTGTTGTCTATTGTTGTTCTCATCGTTGTTGTTCGCATCGTTGTTGTTCGCGTTGTTGTTCGCGTTGTTGTTGTTTCTGTTATCTATTGTCGTTGATCCTTACATCTGAGCATCGTGTGGGTGAGCGGAGTGCGGAATTCTCTCGCTCTCTCAATCGGGCTCTCTTTCTTTGCCCCCTCCCTCCCGCAAACTCACTCCCGGCTCTCTCTCTCTCTCTCTCCATCTTCCTCTCTGTTGCTCGCTGTTATGCGATTTCCGTCTGCCGTAAACAATGGAAATTAGGTAAGAAAGCTTCGCCGAGCTTCTTTAATTAACCATTAATGTTTGATCATCGACATTTGAACGCCAATATCTCAATAAAAATGGTTGGGGTACAAAGGGGCTTTAAATATATATAATTTATAAAAGTTTTTTGAAGAATGTTTAACAATTTAATTTTAACAAATTAACTCAAAAAACCCTTTCCAATGAGTAGGGGTAAAAAATGTCTGAATAAATTGAACATGATTTTAAGAATATTTTTGTTTTTGTTGGCCAAATAAGAAGATGCTCAGCGGCCTCCCTGACCTTATGTGATCACCGAGAACGCCAGGGATAGTTTCTCTCTTCTTCTTCCTGTCTTCCTATTGCCATGACTCATTTCGATCCCTGTGCTGTGATTGATTTCCTGCACGGCCACGGGGCACTGGACATGTGAGCCCTGTGCTGCTCCCCGCCCTCCGGCGACGGCCCCTCGCCCACCGGACACGTGTTCGCTCCGGGTCCTACATGCGGTTTCTTTGTAATGCGATTATCATCATCAAATGCCACCCGCGCCGTTGTCGTTGTCGTCGTTCCCTGTCCCTCCCAAGAACACCTCACGCCCCTCCCGCTCGCCTTCGCGATGGCGCCTAACGACATTAGTCGCTCGGCCCCGACCTTCGCAACCTGCGAAACTCAACACCAACAACCACCTCGCCTCGCACGCACACCCGCCAGGGTCACTTCTTCCTCTTCTCCTTCTCGTTCTCCTTCTCCTTCTCCTCATTCTTTCATCCAAGATCCCGTTGCCGCGCGCTCTCTCTCCACATCGCACGAAATCCCTATCGCCGCTGCCTTGGGAACCGCTCGGGGGACTTTTGTTTGTCGCCAGCCCTGGAAACCGTCGACCGGAACTCGCTCGGGCTGCCAGAACTGCTCAGGAAGCTTTCAAGACGCCTGCAGTAATTAACGAAACCTGACAAAAACAGACAAAAACCAGGAAAAACCTCGTAATTCACCTTAACCTACACCTTTTCTCCCCACAAAAACAATCCCTCTCTCCGTTCCAGTCCCTCTCCCTGCCTTCTTCTTCTTCCCACAAACAATTCGGTAGGAAGAGAAGAACAAGACGAAGAAGGAAACGTCTTCTCTCACCTATTCTTTTTTGCCACACGGTTCGCAGTTGAGTTGTTGCTTTATAGTGTAGTTGTTGTTATGCTCGGGCAGGTTGTTGTAAGGACTCCTGTAGTTGTTGGAGGCGCCCTGCTGTTATAGAAAAACTTTTGAGTTTGATTTTTTAGTTTTGGGTCCGCTCGACTGGGGGGAGCCGAGTGAGAAATTAGCGGTAAAAACGCGTAAGTCTCCCAATTGAATTAGCAGACAAAAACCTTCGCCAAGGACAGCGGGACCCCCGCCAGCTCCGTGGCCCCAACCCACCAGTCGAGGTCAATGAAAAGCGCGGCCTCCGCCACCGGACGCTGCCTTCAACGTGACTTTTAAGCGGAAGCCACACAAGAGACGGCCGTTGTCTCCGCTCCCGACACCCCCCATCCTTCTCTCTCAAAATGCAGCTGGATCCGCTCTCTGTCTCTCCCTCTCTTTCGGTGGGAGCGTTTGGCGGCGGAGCTTTGCCGTGACGAAGCTTTTCGTGGGCTTCCCTCGGGCCTCGTGCTGTGCGCGGTGGTGGCCGAAGCGCCTCGAAACGACACCGCACGACACGACGACACGAGGCGCTTCGACCCGACCCGCGATGCGATGCGACGACCCGACGAACGTTCAGTTTCCCAACGACGTTCGCAGGCAGCGCAGCTCGGCTCAGCGCAGCGATAGCGAAAGAGCTGAGAGAGAAAAATTGTTTCTGCTTGGATTTTTGTTCGAGACGCCGCCGGAAGTGAAGAGAATGAAATGAATAAAAACAAAATATAGAAAAGGTTCATTTGTTTGAAATACATAAAAATAAAAATGCAATAAATGTGTATTTAATAGAAATATATAGGAAAAGGAAAAATATTGAAAATTCAAATTTTGGTAAATGCAAATGATCAAACAACATCAAACAAATTGTTTATTGTGATTTCGAAAATAAAATCGGGAATTTGAAGAAGAAGCAAAGAATCTGCAATCTGTTGAGAAATTCTGCATCGTGGAAAAATATTTATGGAAATTCGATAGTGTTGGAGGAAAATTGAAATTAATTAAGGAAATTCAGGAAAATTAGAAAATATACAAAAGGAAGAAGAATTTCCTCCCTCCACCCAAAGGAAGAGAGAAAGATCGGAGAATGGTGAAAAATCGTGAGAGTGAATTTCGTGATTCCTACTCGAATTTTGATTGTTAAATGTTGGGCGACGGAAGAAAAGAAAAAAGTAATTTGTTGCGAAACCTCGTCGCTCGCTCGCGTTCGCGCTCTCTCTCACTCTGTCTCTCTCACCGCGCTCGTTTGCTCTCAGTTATTGTGTTGATTTTGCTCCCTCCTCTCTCTCTCGCTATCTCTCCGACGCCTCGTCTGCGTCAGGCGAGAGAAGAACGTGCGAAATTTGGCCGAAGTTTTCGAGTTATCGCGCGGTTCAGTGAAGTGGAACGAAAAGAAAGGAAAGGAAAGGAGAGGAAGGAAGTGAACGAGTGCAAGTGCACGAGATTCAGGAGTTGCATTGCATACTTGTGGGAGCAGCAGCCGCAGCCAGCAGCGAGTCGCACGCGTCAAGTGAGTGGGCATCGCGTTGTTGTTGTTGTGTTCAGTGTCTTTTTCCCACGTTTTCTCTCTCCGTTCCCATTCACAGGTTCTCCTTCGTTCAGTTCGCTTCCCTCGCACTCCGTCCGTCCTTCGGCCTTCGCACCTTGGTGTCGCCTGCTCTCCTCGGCCCCTGCACCCGCGTGGCTTTCGCCTCGCGACTTCTGCGTTGTCTTCGTCGAGTCCCCTTTTCGCATCTTCCTACCACCGCAGTCCTCCCACACTCCCACACTCCTCCACGATTTCCTTTCGGCTCCTTCTTATGTTTTGCCTTCGATCTAATCTTCTTCAGCTTCGAGTTCCCAGTTTCCTTTCAACTGCCACCTCTGTCGTAATCGTCTCTCTCACTCCAGTCATCTGCTCAATCATCCTCCTCCTCCTCCTCCTTCAACTCCTCCATCCTCTTCGCCTGCGCCTCCATATCTTCTCCTCCTCCGTGATATCATCTTCCACACCTCACGCCTCCTGCCGTATGCGTCCTGTGCTTCCTTCCTCCTGCTCTCTCGTTACACTTGCTCGTCGTCCTCGTTGTCGTCGTCACAGGACGTCGAAACGGATACCTTTACGTGGGCAGCTGAGCCAGAGCTTTCTCTCATTCCCTCTCTACCTACCTCCCTCCCTCCCACGCACTCGCTCGCCTTCACCCCAGGCTCCCTCTATCTCGCTCTGGCCTTCTGTGTCTTTTTCACTGGCCTGTTGACGATGCTTCCATGGAATAAATAAGTGAATAAATAAATATTCGCCTCGGTTCGTAGTCGTTCAAGGAGTTCACTTCACGCGCCCGAAAGTGTGCTTCATTTGCCAAACCCTGACGACAGGGTTCTGCAGGAATTTCCACAAGCCAACCGCCGATTTCTTCTGAAGAACTGAAACATCTCATTGGTATACAAACAACTATTGGCATTCCTTTCTGGAGATCTGCATTTTGGCCAAAGCATTGGAAAGAAAAATAAGACATTTTATGACATTTCGGAAGGAGATTTATTTCAATAGCATTTCAAAACAACAGTTGGCAACACCGCTGGCTGGAGCGCAATCAGCTTCTGTTTCTTTATTTATTTATTTCGCCCGTCTTTTCTGTCTTCGCAATTGTTATTACTTTTGCCTTTCCCTCTCATTATCGCTCAAGTTTCGCCCGCCCGCCGTCCCTCGGCTATTATCTTTCCCCTCAACCTGCATCGCCTCCTCTCGCTCGCTCCCACTCTCTTCTCTCTAGCTCGCTCTCTCCCGCCTCACACGCACTCTCACTCGATCGCGCACACCTTTCGCTCTCACAGATTTGGCGAATGTAAATTTGGCGAGCTCTCCTTGGCTGTTAATGCTCAATCCCTTGCTGTTGTTGTTCGTGCAATTATTGTTGTTCTTGTCGCGACTTCGCTGCCATATGGCAGTCGTTGTTGTTGTCGTCTTCCCATTACTCATTCGCTCACGCCGAGCAAACAAACCCGACGGGAGACGAGAGCAGAAAACGAGAGCAGCATAAGCGCAAAAAGTAATCGACGGAGGAAAAAATTTGCAATTTGAAGAAATAAATGCAAATCGAAGCAGAGCGAGAGAGAGAGGAGAATTGAGATAGAGCGAGATGGGAGAAGCACAACAAAAAAGCCAGTGGCCAAAGAGCGCCGATCAGTGCTGAAAGTGCTGCGGAGAGGAAAAATTGGGACTTAAGTGAAGCTCGAAGATAAATCCAAAAATCGCGAAATTAAGCTAAATCAAAAGAAAACCACGTAAATCAATGAAAATAATACAAAATTAATTTCGATTTCTGTTAGAAATAATAAATAAAAAAATACAAATTCAGCAAGTACACCAAAAGGGTGCACGAAAAGGTGAAGAAAATATGGGCAGAAGGAAAATAGAGTAGAAAGTAAAGAAAAGACGAAGGAAAGGCAAAGAAACAGCAAGAAAAACGCGACAAAAATTCCTTAGTGAAAATATAAATAAATGTGAAAATAATCTAAAAACGTGCTAAAAGATATAGAGGCGAATGTTATTTACAATTCCAACGAATAGCTAAAGCAACAACATCTAACATAAACAACAACAACAACAACAACAGCCACAGCAACAACTGTAGACAACGTGTGTGCGAATAATCGGAAGGTGAGTGGAGGAAATTTGTCAGTCGGCTCCGCGCCCCACCCCCGCTCCTCACCCACTCGGCCCTCGCGCTCTCTCGCCCTCCCCGCGCTCTGCTCCACCGCCATCGGCGACTCGGCGGCTCGTCGGCAGGTTGACGAGCTCGTGTCATTTCCCAGCACATGTTTCCCTGGCCTCTTTTGACGTCACTGACAGCTCTGCTGACACTCGGCGAGTTCGTTGCGTTTCGTTTTCGCCGCATCTCGCCGCAGTCCCTCGTGCCCTCTTAATCGCTCCTCAGGCCGCCTTTCCTTCCACTTACTCCACATGTTCATCCTTCCCTCCTTCCCATGTTTCGTTTCTATTTTGCGGCATTCGTGTAAAATTGAACGACAATTGAACGGACAATAATCTGTTTGTTATTCATAGAAACTGAATATTATGTTAATATAATAAAATCGGTGGATAGTTTGTTAAAATGATTTTTCCCCACAGCTTTCTCTGCAGTCTTCTTCAATTGCCATGTGTTTCCTCCACCCTCTCACTCTCTCTCTCTCTCTCTGTCGCTCTCGCCCTCGCTGTTGTTATCTCTTATGCATTTCGATATGAATTTTTCATTATCTCATTCCTCTCGTTTATTGTTTACTCGCTTATGCGTTTATTCTGTTTCTTTAATTCAACGCGATCCAAAGTTTTCGCAATTTCCCTCTCTGTACTTTTCTTGGTAATAAATTTTATGTTTTATGAAGACGTTCCGTTCCCGCAGAGTGGAAGCAATAAATTAAAATTGTTTTCTTTTCTTTTCGGGATTTTCCTCTGAATTGAGTGGTTTTCTCGAAAAACACTTGCGAATATTTTTTCGTACACAAACAAATCCATTCAAAACAATCGGGATTTTATACGGTTTTTGGTAATATTTGAGAAGATGGAAAAGCAAAATTATCAACGCAAAATTTCCCGTCTGAGAAGAGATAATTTTAAAATAAAAATAATTTGAAAACTTGACCAATGCAAATAATTCCAACTTTGTGCATAGTACAATAAACATGTACGACTACTGGCCGATAAATATCTTCAATACTCCGTTCTGGCATAATATTAGAGTATTTTTATACATTGCTGTCTATCCTCATACATCTTGTAAACGTCTCGTAAACATTTTGCAAACATTTTGTACACATTTGTAAACATTTTGTATAAATTCTTTTGCTATATAAATTTCATTTGTGATAAATGTCGCAATCTATTTAATATTCCACTCATTTCCCGCTCAATACCCAGTGGCGAAGTGATAACGATTTCCATTGCTTCATTTTTCATGTCCCCGACTCAAGGAACCTGCCTTGGGACGGCCCCGCAGCACGGGCTCCACCTCGGCCCGGGTCGAACTCGGCTGATCTCCGATATCCCCAAAGTTTTGCCGCTCGAATTAACAGCCCGGCGACCGACGACCGGCGACCCCCCGCGAACTCGGCAATTAGCTCTCGTCGCCTCCCCCTCCACCGCCCTCCTCGTGCGCATCCGCCTCGCTTCCTCGCTCGTTTCCTCTGACGCCCGCCCCATTCAATGACCCGGCGTCGTTGGTCCTTCCCTTCGTCCGCCTCTTTGAGCGCCTCTCTGGCCTCCGCCTGAGCTCCTGCGTCCCGTCGGCCCTCGTCCGGCGGCTCTCAAACAAATTAGTTTCGTTGCCACTTCGAACCCTTCGAACTTCGCCACCGCCACCGCCACGGCCCCTCCCCGGAATGATGATCTGACAGTTTTACTCAACTTGTCGGGCCGATGAAAAGGTCAAGGCTCGCCAAGGGTTTTCAGTTACGCCGGAAGGGGCGTGTGTGTGTGTGTGTGCTGGGCTTCCTACAGCCATCACTCGAGCCGTAAATCCAATTTCGAATGTCATTTTATATAATTTCGTGGCCGGCAGTAGATGTGGAAAGTTGAAACAGTGGCGATTGGGCCGAGCCGTGGCTCGGTTTACAATCCAGTGCCTATTTTTGGGCTAATTAGCCACTTTGTGCATGTGGCACTTGAGGGCATTTGACGTGTTTTCAAACACAAGTTTCTTTTATCCATCATTTATCAATTATCCGGGTTTATGGTTGGGGATTATTAGGCTTAATGGGCCAAAAATTATGGGAATAAAACTTGGTGACAGCAACAAGTAATTACTTATGAAATGGAGGAAATTCTGAAGAACACAAACCTTTTTGAAAAATTTCTCTTTTATTCTTAGTTGGACTTTGCAATCGGAAAATTATTAATACTTAAGAAATGACAACAATTTTAATAACAACAATTATAAATGAAGAAAAAGGAAAAATAAAAATATAACGATTCTAATACATTGATGGAAATTTTCTTAGTTGGAAATAGACATAATTAATGATTTTAATTCAAACAGTATAAAAATTAATTGTGTGACAATAATATCAGTTCAAATACGGCAATGATAACAAGAAAATTTCACAAAATTTGAATTTCCTGCGCACAGTCAACGACTGAATACTAACTTTTCCTCGAGCATCGGACGTGGGTAACATTGTAAGGAAACAATGGACGAAAGGGAGTGTTAAGAAAGAAGCTAGAGAGGGAGGGAGAGGGGGAGAGGGCGAGTGGGATGGCGGACGGTGTCCAGTGCAAACATTAACAAATGAATATCGTATTACTCTTTATTTGAACGATGAAAGGTGGGCGCGAGTGTAACCAGGCCACCGGTTACAGCAGCAACCACTACAACAACAACAACAACAACAACAACAACCACAACAACACCCACTACAACAACAACCATTGCAACAACAGCAACTATGACTAGAACCACCTCGGAAACAACAATAGGAACATTAATGGACAGAACGACAACGACAGGAATCGAGCAAAATGAACAAATGGCTGAAGCAAATAATGCAACGAAAGCAAAGCAAACAAAAAACAACTGAGGAAAACAACGAAATACAAAAATAAAGGAAAACTGTAAAACACAGCCAATAAGACAATTAATAGCCGCATGAGTAGAGAAGAAAAATTGCGACAACAGAAAACTAAGTGAAGGAAAATCAAATGGAAAGTTTCCTGAAATTCCCACAGTAAATTAAATGGAATTGAATAATGGCAGAAAGTCCACTGCATCCCTTCATCCGTCAATTCCTCAATTCAATCGTCACTTCGACCATCGCTTGACGGAAGTTCGCTCGAGCGGAAAATTCAATTTCCATTAATTTAATTGCGGAGCGGAGCCCGCTAAATAGAAATATTTAATTAGCGCCAAATCATGATTGAGAGTAGACTTTTTCCGTTAACATGAATTTTCTACTCAATTTAAAGTGACCCAAAATTGAATCTTTTGCCGATTATTTCGAGGCTCGATTAATTTAGCTGGACAAACTTTTCTCTTCGGGTGTATTATAATCTTCTTCATAGTATTACTTTTATTATCATTTGAATCAATCAATTTCCCGAGAGCTCCCTCCATCTCCTCTCCAGCGGTCGATCCACCTTCCCCCATCTTCTGCCTTTCCATCGTGCCCTCGTCCTAGTCGTGCTTGCCTCCGGCCTCCCTCCACCAATTTCCTTTGCCTGCCTAATGAACTAAATCCTCGCGTTGTAATTCTTTCTTCCTCGGTTCCGCTCCTTCTGTATCGTTGCTCTCGTTCGTGTGGCTGTTTATTTGCTGTTGTTGTTGTTGGGTGGCGGCTCGGGGTGCGGTTTGCCTCCACGGTTTATTAACCCTTTTAATAATGCAAAAACTAAATAAAGCAAAGTCCGCAGCCGGAGTCGCCGAGCCGACTCTGGTCGAGCTGGGACGAGCCGCAAATAAATACGCCTCTCTTCTTCTTCCTTCACCACTCCCCCACTGCCCCACTCCGTCTCCCACCGCCTCGGGCACCTCGAGGCACCTTCGGCCGCGCTCTACCTCTCTCCCTCCCCCGCACGTGCCTCCGCCACCGCTCCGTTGGCCGCTCTCGGGCTCGTCCTGTTCGCTCGCGGGTTGGTGCCATGCAACGCAATTAGGGAGTTACGACTCCCAAGAATGGACACAAGACAACAACAACAACAACAACAACAACAAATACAACAGAGCGACAGCAACAATAGCAAGAGACTAAAACAAAACTAAAACCAACAGTGCAAAGTGAATTTGAGTAGGGCGAAAGAGGAGTGAATGGAAAAGAGAGAGAGTGGGAGAGGGAGAGGGAGAGGGAGGGAGAGATGGAGGTAGGTGGGGGACAGGAAGGAGCGAGGGAAACAGAAACAAGCACAAATATAGAATAAAACAAATCAAGGAAGCGAGCAGGGGTGGTGGGAGGAGAACGTGGGGCGAACGAGAAGACGCCGAGTAATTTTCATAATTTACGTGGGAGCTTCAAGACAACAACAGCAGCAACAACAGCGACAGCAACAACCACAGCGAAAATCACAACACGTTCAACAACCAAGACCCACATAAGCGCAACCACAAGAATATGACAAAGAAGAAGAAGAAGAAGAAGAAGGAGCTGAATAATGAGCCGTAGTAAAAAAAGTCGTCTCGTCACCCTCGTTGTCTCTTCTTCATTGTCCTTTGTGATGTCGCTGTTTTCATTCTTACATCTATGCTGTTGTTTCCTCTCTCTCTCTCTCTCCCTCTCTCTTTAATCATTCACATGCCTCCTGAGTTTCCTTTCGTTCGCTCTGCATCTCGTTTTACAGTCTTCTCTCAGCCATAACAACCTTAGTCCTGGCCATATTCCATCTTTATCTATCTCTCTATTGTTTGCAGTTTCCTTTCATCTCACCTTCACCTTCCATCTTCTCTTCGCTTGTCTCTCTCGTCTTGCATTGTCTCTCATATTCCTCACTCGTATTATTCTTTCATCATCTTCTCCCACATTTTTATCTTGATGGAAACCCAATCGTTCTCAGTGGACTTTCATTCGCCCATTTCCATCTCTATTTCTCCATTGATTTCTCCCCTTTTTTCCAAGCACCGTCTCTTGGTTTTCTTTCCATTATCGACTTCTTCGACTCCTCTTAATTTCCCTCATGTCTATATTTATCTCCGCCGGCCTCCGCCTTGACCAATGTCTCGTCCTGGAAGACCTTCCTACGAGGACATGTACCTGGGTGGCCTCTGTCGCTCGCTCTCTCTCTCTCTCCCTCGCTGCCCCTCCCACTCCTGCCTCTCCCTCCCTTGCCGGCCGCCCTCGCTCGCTGCTATCTGCCATCTGCCATCTTGTTCTGTGTGTGTGACCGGAATGTCTGGAGCGGAGACAGGTTTTTGTTGCTGGACAAGAGTGCAAGTGTGCTGGTGTGCTGGTGTGCTTGTGTGTGCGTTGACACTTTGTTAGTGTATTTGTAAGGCATGTCAAACATGCGATACGTGAGTTTATTATTTAATGAACAATTTCTTTGTTATTCTTCTCGCCGCTGGCCACGATTTTCCGCCGCTTCCACACTATTGAGCGGCATTAACGATCATTGTGTGAGTGTTTATGCCGCTCTCTCCCTCCCACTCACTCGTCCTCTCTCTCTCTGCCT